>JAZHYW010063657.1:0-149543 GCA_037355805.1 Ixodes ricinus | reverse complement strand
GAGGGCTTCTCGGATAATATTCGTATGACTTGTACTGAGTGTGACTTTAGCTACCATACGGGCAAGTGCTCAGGGGTTGCAAAAGCCCAGCTGAAAAAAATGTCTGAAGCAACAAAAGAGTCGTGGCAATGTGCCACATGCACCATCGCGAAAACAAAAGGAAGTAACTCAAGTAAGTCAACAAATCTAGAAGAAGATAAGCGAGGGGGTCAGATGGATGAAATCATGAAAAAGCTAGACGTAATCATGTCAATCAAGGAGAAAGTAGACTCTCTTCTTTCAATGAAGGAAACAGTAGATAAGATTGAGCAGTCCGTGCAAAGCATGTCCGATAGCTACGATGAAGTGCTTGCGGAGATAAAGAAACAAAACCAAGACATAAAAGAACTGAAGAAACGTGTAGAAAAGTTAGAAAACAGCGGAACACAAAAAGAAGTCGAGGACCTAAAACATGAAATAAATGAACTGCAACAGTACAGCCGAAGGCAGAACCTGGAGGTGCATGGTCTTCCATGTTTCGCAAACGAAAACCTGCTGAACAGACTGAAGGAGGTGGCGAACTTGCTGGGTGTTACTGAGCTAACCGAGGGAGACATTGAAGCTTTACATAGACTGCCTGGCAAGCCAGACAAGGTTCCTCCTGTTCTGATTAGGTTTACTTCCCGACTCACAAGAGATCGGTGGTTCGAGAAGAGGGCTGTGCTTAAGGAAAGCCCGTCGCATATCTGGATAATGGACAACTTGACGCCCCAAACGAAAAGGCTACTGTGGCTGACCAAAACAAAGGTGGCGGAGAAGCACTACCAATTCGTATGGCAAAAGGACGGAAAGATTTTTGTTAGGAAGCAAACGAATGACCGTCCCATCCGTATCAAGAATGAAAGTGACTTGGAAAAAATCGAGTAGGCACTTGTAGCAACCCGGAGCATAATCATGGTGTGCGGTTGTTATTCCACCACTTCTTTCAAACGTTATCTACGTGATGTCGTATCAGCTGAAAAAACTTTTAAAGTGTGTAATTTAAGCAAACCAAATCTTCTAACTAACACTGAAGATACCTGTCCACATCTTAATTTATTTTGTTACATGTTCAGCATTGTTTTATTACTGATACCTGGTATCCCAGAGAGCCAGACGATGTTCTGTTTCAAAGTTGTGAATGTGACCCGTGACGTATGTGCGGTGGGTTCCCCCTGTTTTTCCAGGACAAAATATTTATGTCACGCACTTCCTGCTTGTATTGTAAAAAATAGACCAATAGCTAAGACTATTCTGCAGAGATACACTGAATGTTTCAAACTAATCGGAATGTGTTATCTACGAAATGGAAGGATCCTCTACTGATAACTGTTATTATAACTGTGAATCCTTTAATAAACTGAAACGATGCGAAACCTTGATGAACAAATCAAACATATCTCTGTTTCATTTAAATGCGAGAAGCATGAGAAATAAAAGTGATGAGATTGAAATATTTTTAAGCTCACTAACTCATAGCTTTGATATTTTGGCATTCACAGAGACGTGGTTTACCGGAGATTGTGATGTTATTAACTTCAAAAATTTCAAGAGCGAACAAATCTATCGTACAAACCGGAAAGGAGGTGGAGTGTCACTTTATTTGCGCGAAGGTCTGAAATATAAAATTATTCCAGACTTCACGGGTGTTGATTATAATCATGAATCATTAGTCGTTCAAAGTTGTAGAACGGTTATTGCTGCAATATACAGGCCACCAAACGGATCCTTGAGTATATTTTTTAGTTTCATTACAGGCTTACTGGAGTATGTTACCTCCATGAATTTTCAGATTGTCCTAGTAGGCGATTTTAATATAGACATACTGTCTAATGAACCGCCGAAAGTTGAATTTGTTGAACTAATACAGTCTTTTGGTTGTACAAACTTAGTTAACATGCCTACGAGAATAACGGAACACAGTGAAACTTTGATCGATATTTGTATAACCAATTATGAAACTCATGGCACAAGAGCAGGCGTGTTTTCGGTGGATCTAAGCGATCACTTTCCTATATTTTGTTTTATCTGCTGGAAGAACTCGGGCAGTAAGCAATCTAGCGCACATGAAAAGCTGACTTATCGCCATACTAGTAACCAAAAAAATATTGAACAGTTTACCTTACTCATTTCGAACGATAACTGGAACGATGTTCTAACCGAACAAGACCCTGATAAAGCGTATGATAAGTTCGTGGAAAGAATAGGAGAATGTTATGACTCAGCTTTTCCTCGGGTTCAGTATAAAAAGCACAACAAATCAAAAAAGCCATGGGTCACTGCAGAGTTATACAAAAGAATAAAAGCAAGGAATAAGCTGTTCGATAAATTTATCAAGACTAGAGACCTTAACATTTTGACTGAATACAAAAAGCAACGCAATAAACTGGCTGTAGATTTGAAAAAAGCGAAAGTTAGATATTATACAAATAAATTTGTATCTATAAAAAACAGCCCAGAAAAAGTGTGGAAGACTGTTAAAGACGTACTATCCCCTGTCCCTAATGTCATACCAAATGAACTCACAATAGATGATCAGACATATTCTGACGCGTCACTGGCCGAGAGGTTCAACTTGCATTTTTTGACTGCAGGTGGCAGTGTTCCCACATTAATGGACTACAGCAACTATGAAACGTACATAACCATGAACTTAGCTAACTCTATATTTTTGACTCCCACCAATGAAACAGAAATTAATGATATAATTGTCTCGTTGAAGTGCAGTAGCGCCTCTGGATATGATGAATTGAAGGTAGCTCCCATCAAAGCAGTAAAAGACTGGATTTGTTCTCCTCTAGCTCATATATGCAACAGAATTCTTGAAACTGGTATATTTCCTAATAAAATGAAATTAGCTAGAGTTTGTATTATACACAAAGGCGGTACATTAACTAACCTAAACAACTACAGGCCCATATCAGTGCTTCCATTATTTTCAAAAATCGCAGAAAAGGTAATAAACACTAGGTTTTCTAAATATTTTCTTTACAATAATATTATAACATCTTGTCAGTATGGGTTTCAGAAAGGAAAATCTACAGAAACAGCTTTGCTATGCATAAAAAACAAAATAATAAGTAACATAGAAAATCGACTTTACACACTCGGTATATTTCTTGATTTTCGGAAAGCTTTTGACTCTATAAAGCATGATATTCTTCTTGGAAAACTACAACGATATGGTATAAGGGGATTAGCTCTCGAACTTATCAAGAATTACTTATCAGCTCGAAGACAATTCACATCTCTTAACGGTTTTAAATCACATACTTCCCTGATACAGTACGGCGTTCCTCAGGGTTCCATCCTCGGACCTTTGTTATTTTTGGCATATATAAACGACATAGTTAATATACCCCGAACCCCCGATATTATCCTGTACGCGGACGACACCAACGTTTTCTTTTCCGGGACAGATCTCGATGAAATTGAACAGTGTGCAAATTGCTGGCTTAATGAGCTATCTCAATGGTTGCGGTCTAACCAACTAGAGTTAAACACAGCGAAGACTAAATATGTTTTATTCAGGTCCAGAAATAAACCTGTTCAGCGTAAGTTGAATGTTACATTTTTAAACTCTACGATAGAAAGCACTTCGGCTCATAGGTTTCTTGGGGTTTGGTTTGAGGAGTTTTTAAGTTGGACGAACCATGTAAATAAAATTAGATGTGATATATCACGTTCAATTGGTATACTGAATAAAATCAGACACTTGTTACCAAACTGGCTTAAACTGCAGCTTTACTACACTCTTGTGTATTCCCGCCTGCAGTATTGTCTTTTAGTTTGGGGAACCACGACGAAAACAAACATTGAAAAAGTTTTTCTTTTACAAAAGAAGGCCGTTAGGTTCATAGATAATTTAGGTTATATTCAGCATACATCGCCCACATTCGAAAAATACAAGCTATTACCCATCGGACATGTTTTTTCTATTAAATTAGCGAACATTATATTTGACGAGATAAAGCGGGATGAGACCTCTTTCTTCAACGCCTACCTTCATAAGCCTGCCGATTACACTCTTAGACACACCTTTTACACCAAACAAAACGTTAGAACAAACTATGGTACTCAAACACTTCATTATCAAATTGCTGACTTACTAAATAATCACGCAAATATAGTCCAAACGGTACACAACTGTAGCAATCTCCAGATGTTTAGGAAAATGATCAAATTGTATTTTCTTTCAATCGAATAATATACACCTGCCACTTGTGCCATTAGTTCAAATGTGCAAATGTGATCAATTATATTATATGTAACAGTGTTTGTTCTTTTTACTCAACTTTGTGACTCTTCAAGTGTTTTCATCCGTGGACTTATTTTGATGTGAATTAGGTAATTGATGTTCATTTTGTTTTCGGTATCCTTAGAGGTACGTGCCGAGTGCTGTAATGGGGGCTGGTGGCCACGTCAGAGGACTTCGCGTCTTCTTTTGCCGCAGCCTCCCAGACATATGCATGTCGAAATAAACTTATTATTATTATGAGCGATGGCGGCAACCAGATACGGGGCTTGCCGCCGTCGCTCATTGATGGCGGTAGGTGTCCAGAGTTCGGTGTCTTCATTTTTTTGCGGGGGACACGATCCTGGGGAAACTAGCCCTTAACAGCTGCGCTGTAATAAGATGCCCCTCTCATTACGTAACGCAAATAGGATACGGATGCATTGAAGTCAGGATAACGTCCACTTCAACCGAATAAAACGCGTTTTCAGGAGTTCGTGAAAGACCTTCCGGCGGCGTCTCGCATTGCTGGCGCCTCGCTGGCGAACGCCGGTGTGCGTCGCCTACAAAACAAGCGCTTAAAAGCGTAATCATAAAAGTTCATCTTAAAAACAAATTTCTCAGCAACAGCAAAAAATATTTTTCCTCCTAATTTTTTTATAGGTTGAACAGATGACGTGGATTAAACGTTTGGCTATTTCGAAAGCTCCGGGCACCGCTGCCCACATTGCTTTTTATGGCTCTCAATATGGCAGTTTCTGCATAAACTGGAGATTATGCCATTTAATTAAAACCCAACAAAAATACTGAAAATGTAATACAAGCAATTCAATTATTAATATTAAGAAAAACAAAGAATACATTGCAGTTAACACCCAAATCCAAGTTGACAAAAAAAAAAAAGAAATCGCAGTCTTGTCTTTTGGAGCACCTATTTGAACCCAAAATGGCGTCTTTCAATGTTTGCATTTTTAGTGTAAGACAGGGCATGTTATCAAGTAATTATGCGCCCGCCTAAATTTGTGTGGTACGTAACCATTTTGTTACAATGTTTTTCTTAACTACACGGGTGTTGTGCAAATTCCAAAAAAATTAGAACATGATGTCGGCAAAAAGAAAATTTATTTTTTCACACACCAAATTTTTTTTTTGTGCATGAACTCTTTTTTATTTATATTAATTTTTGTCGTACATATCCCAGACATGAAAAAAATTGCCACGTCTCCTTTGGCATGGAATGACCCATTCTTCTCTCGCGCACTGTTTGCTAGCTACTCCTGGTGAACTAGTTCCGGGTCTCTTTTACGCTACACATGGTGGACGTAGTTTAAGTTGTGCGTGTTGCCCAGGGAGTGCAACCACGAGCACCGAGAAAGCAGAGGCAGTAGGCGACATCACCGACATTGTCAAGTCGAACAGCCTGAGGAAAACCTAAACATCAACCAGGAAATCAAAGAAAAGCTGCAAGTTCGTCTGCTTCTTGCTGTGGGGCTTTGCGGTGATATCAGAACGCCGAGCTCTGATTGGTTCGATTTGATGGATAGAGGGTAGACCCCAGGGCAGCTGGCATTGAGATTTACTAACTATTCTTCCAATCGGAGCCAATTAGAACTCAGCGTTCTGACGTCACAGCAACCCCTGCGCAAAAAGCAGACGAACTTGCGCCCCGCATATCTCTACTGAACCCTTTTGCAGCACCTCTTTGGCAAATGCGCTTTTCCTAGGTATCGTGCAATAAAGAATTTTCGCAGTGCATTTCAAAAAGTAGTTATATTACTAGATACCTAATTTACTATAGATAGAGTATTGGAAGCGGTCCTTGAAAATATCCTTACAGGCCGGGGCAACGGCGCGCCCGCCGTTGATTCTGGGAAGTTTTTTGGCCCCATGTTTAACAGAAAGGGAACTACACTTTGTAATTTCACAAGAAAAAAACGTACCTGTGAAATACACTTTGGCGAAAAAGTTTAGATTGCTTCGTGCAGGCGTCGATTTTTACGGTCCATTTTGAGATCGAGCCTGGTGACTTCAGACACCTTATACAGACACCCGTTCGATGACACAGTGAGTACAGTAAGTTAAAACTAAACTGGTTGGACCACTAAATGCAAGCCTTGGAATAACCTAAACAAGTATTTGTTTTTTTAAGAAAGCATATTTATTGTTTACATGCTTAACGTTTTCTATAATGAGCTTCTGCTTCTAAAATGTCATTGATGTTCATAATCAAAAGACAAACGTTTTCTATCTAAATTAAGAACTGCAGTTTTATAGCAACCTCTAGAAGTCAAAGAAAACACTAATTCGATTGCGCGAAAATAATATATTCTAATCTTATTTTAGTGGAATGTACTATTTGGTCTACGTTTTATTTGTATCTAAAATCCCCATGCAAAGCAGTCCGTACTGCCCTTCATCAATCACAATCTTGTTACCGTGTCTCGTGCTTGTACGCACAATCAAACTGCGAGCTAGAGAATCAAGCCTGCCACGCTTTTAATGCCATCAAGAGGTTGCACAGAAGCAGAAAGGCAAAGTAAACAAACACATACATTTTAACATGATATTCGCACTGGTATAAATGAAAATGAAATCTGTGCTTATGCTCTTAAGGGATGTTCTGCTGCCTCAAAATGGTATTTTGGCTAGCTCCAGACGGTTCTCCAAAATGACTCAGACCCATCACGTCACTGAGGTTGTTCCGGTGTAGCTGTGGATCGAAAGAGCGGCGGACTTTGACTTCGCTCTAGTTCCAACGCCTCTAAAGAGCAGAGTCACTTTGAAAGCTATAGTGTAGGTTTTCATAATATTTGTGTGTGCGTGCGTGCGTGCGTGCGTGCGTGTGTGTGTGTGTGTGTGTGTGTGTGTGTGTGTGTGTGTGTGTGTGTGTGTGTGTGTGTGTGTTTGAAAGGGGGGGTGTTTTTGCAGTTTATTTATTAGATTCACAAAACTTGGGGGACACTTTTTTATTGTAGACGTGTTTTATTTCATTTCATTTATTTACCCGCAGGGAATAAAGCATTACAGAGGGAAAGTGGGGAAACAATGAGTCGCTAGTAAAAAGAACTCACGTGGGAAAATTGATAAAAATCATGATTAACGAAATCAAGTAAAGACACTAATCAACGCCTTCTTAAAGAGAACACTTTCTACAATTGAAACAATAGGGGCCGGAAGGTGGTTTTATTCATGGGATGTGCATGGTACAAAAGAATGGTAAAAATATGCTGATTTTTTTTTCTGGCATTTTACAGAAATTATATTTACACGCTACCGGGTGTAAACGTGGGAGGGGAAAAGGCTTTATGCCAGGGATCGGCAACTGGCGCAGCCGCGGAGCAATATTATACGGTCCCCGGCACCCACCAAAAGAGCCCCCCCCCTCTCCAAACTCTACGCCAAGCAGTATGTTTGTTTACAAGCACGGTATAACCGGCATCATTGACTCTGACTCTGAACAAGATCAAGAAATTTTCCAGATAGAATTCGCTGATCTGCTGATCCCCAAACAGGCAATAAACTGAAGAATGCATTTGTGGAGAAATAATTTGTTAAGTTTTCCGCTGGCTTCCCTGAATTAAAGGGATGCTGAACCGAGATTCGGATTTCACGAAACAAGCTTGCAGAGGTGTTCAACATGGCGCCATAAACCACGAAACATCACTCATATATGCCATATCTCGAGCGCATGGCCATATTTCTCAGAAAATAAAGGAGCAAATGAGGGAGAATGTTGACGTCATCTTATCGCAGAAGAGTTCATTCAGAAGGAGCAGAAATGGCCTAGCTCCCTTTTCTCTCTGCGCCTTCGCGGAGTCAAAGCGAAAAGAGGAGGAAATCAGACTCGCGATGTCCCGCGTATATTCGGCATTGTGCGAGCGCGCCCCTCTTTACAAAAATACGACGATCTGTTGGAGATACCGCTTATGAGTGACGTTTCGGGATTTGTAGCGTTTCGCCTATCGATTCTGCCTTGTTTTCTGAAAGTATATTTTCGGTTCAGCACCCTTTAAAGCTTTTCCGGTCAACGAAATCTTGCCCCAGCCTTGATCGAAGTGTTCGCTACATCTCGTATAAGTACATCTGCAAACATAACTTTTCACGATGAAGACTGTGAAGTATCTCAAACGTGATTATTGCGAATGACAGATGAGCACCTTCAAAATGCTCTACGACTGTCGGTTAAGAGTGTAAATGTGAATGTTTGCATCTCGGCAAGCGATACTGAACACCCCAAAATCTTACTGAAAGGGCGCTCAAGCAATCTTTCTTGACGTGTGCCTGAATCAAATATCTTTGTGCATCACTTTTAGTATGTGACAGGTTTTTTTAATCTTCCATTTCTATATGTTCACCACTCCTCCTCCCTTCCGTTCCTCCGTCCAATCCGCTCCGCTTTATGGCGATTTGGCCCGCTGCAGCAAAAGGATGCCGACCCCTGCTTTATGCCAACTGAGGTGTGTATTGTTCCCCTCCGGGTGCTGCAGTAGCTTGTCGGCTCCTTCAGTGAGGACTCCCCTAACAAAGACTCTAACCTGAAACCCTCAAAACAAGACTCTCCAGGAAGATCCCCAGTGAAGACTCCTAAGTCAAGACTCTCCCGACCCCCGCCTGTTATCTCCTTATATAAACAGCCCAACTCCTTTGTCTCCGGCTCCAATCTAGGATCTCATGCCCATACAAGGCCACGGGCACGGGCGAGCACCACGGCGCCTGTCTGACAATAAATCTCGGCTCGGTACTGTAAGCGCCGTTCACACACTTGCAACTGAGTATGACCGAGAGCGACAAGACCTGCTCCGCCCCAGCGCATCCGGTCCTTCGCCGTCGCAAGAAGCTTAAAACCGATCTTGTCTCTCTCGGTCCTCTTCGGTTGCAAGCGTGTGAACGGCGCTTAACAAGAACCTCAACGGATATTCGCCGGTAGGCGAGCGGACGAGCGGGGCATGCCGTCCTCGGCGCTGTTTAGGCGGCGGGATTCAAAGGATCGCAGACAGGCGGAGAGTTTCGGCTTCGTCACTGGAGACGATGATGATGTCAACGAGTGTTCACACTGGCGGACAACGCGGGCTTCGGCACCGGGCACGTGGAGACCAAGGCAAAGGGTCTCCACGAGTGTTGCCCTATGATTCATTTTCCCACCACCAAAACATTTTTTTAAAGTCTGGTTGAGAGATGCGTGGCAAGAAATTAATTTACGTGAAAAAAAAATGTTTAGACCAATATTGACGGCGCTAGACGCGATTTAGTCGGTAGGCACCTTCTTTCCACTTGTTTCCTCTCTCAGCATTTCGGGCGCATGGAGAAGAGGTGGATCGGCTTGGCCAAGCCATCACATTGAGGTGGAGTGAGTGAATGACCATTCCGTGACGTCATAAACTTTGCGCGCAAAATTTAAAATAAATTTCGCGCCGTCAATTTTGTTCTAAACATTTTTTTTCGCGTAAAATTAATTTTTGACACGCGTGTTCCAACCAGACTGCTTAATTTTTTTTTCTTTTCAGGGGCTTTTTAGTGGAACGTTTACTCTGACCAGAGCCTTATTTCTAAAAAGAAGGTTCTGTGTTTCTTTTGTGCCCTGTCTATTCTTATTACTAAAGGTAATAAGTAATATGCTCCAGTATCGAAGAGGAACCCTCAATCATTATCAACGTTAAACTGATTTAGCGATGCAATCACTTTTTTTTATCTTTAAGTGATGGGCCCATCAGATGCCGGCATCTGCTCAGAAGGTGTCAGTGGCTGCTCCACACCAATATTTGCCTGTTACAGAACCTGCTGTAAAAGGTAAAATGCCGCTCTCATCACTGTATTGTTGAGGCACGTGCTTCGATTGCTCGTTTCACAGGAACATTCCAGGTGAAGGGCTTGTGATATGTTCATGCGCAGCTCGATCTAAAATTTCCAAAAACTTTAATTTCTAGAAATGGGGGATTGTCATGGTAGTTGCAAATAGGTTTCTTTGTTGCATGGTCTCAGTCTCTGTGAGAGATCTGACTCTAAGAGTTGTACAAATACCACGTTTAGTGGTATTTGTACCAGCAAACAAAATGTGAGGGTGCAGGTGAGCTTGTGGGGTTAAAAACTGGTGAAAGGTGCTTTTGACTGGCGGGTGACGGAAACGTAGACGTCTCAGTTAATTATATGTTTGAGGTGTTTTTTGTATTAAGCAGTACAGTATTTGGCATTTTTCATCATTTTTAAACACATACTTTGAGCTTGCAAATTGTGGGTATACACGATAAAACCACATTTTTGGTGGTGTGGTGATAATGGATGGTCAATGTACTCCAAATTTTATCCCCTATTTGCAACTCTAATGGTGTACATTTAATCCCTTTCTTGCATTTCGGTCTCCAGGCCGTGCAAGTTATCGCTGCACACTGGGATAGTGGTAGGTCCTCTTGTCCCTCTTCACGCCTTTACCGCTGAGTGGCACCGCCTTTGGAACTGTGGATGAGATCTTGTTACCTCAAAAAACAGCAATTTTATGCATTACTATAACGAAGGGCTTAAACGATTTGACAATTAGAAAAGCAATTTGTTTGAAAGGTGCACGTTTTTATAACAAAAAAGCAAACGATCGTAAAAGGATATACTTGTAATGCCTCCGTATGAACACACAAATTTGCTTCACAGAAGCATCGGATCAGGTAACAAGTAACCAAGTCAGGTAACAAGAATTCTCCACTTAATTATCGACCAATTTCTCTCACAAGCATCCCATGTAAAATTTTAGAGCACATTCTGTTTTCTAACCTCGCCAACGTTCTTGAATTGAATTCGTTCTCCACACCTTCACAACACGGCTTCCGTGAAACGTATTCATGCGAAACTCAATTGGTATCTTTCACTCATAAACTAAACGCCATTCTTGACCGATCATCACTTGCCGACTGCATCTTTTTAGACTTCTTGAAAGCATTTGATATGGTGTGTCATAGCTTTTACTTCTTAAATTAAGTCAACTTAACTTCTATACCAAATTTCTTATATGACTTGAATATTTTCTTCTTAACCGTTTTCAGTTCGTTTCAGCTAACAGTCTCACATCACCCACAAGTGGCGTCCACCATGATCTGCCCCAAGGCTCTGTGCTTGGACCCTCCTTTTTTTCTTATCTACATTAATGACCTCTCTTGTGTTTCTTCCCATATTCATTTGTTTGCAAATGACTGTAGTTCTCTGGGAAATTTTATGTGATAACGATATAACCACTCTTCAATCTGATCTTAACGCCATCTCTGTATGGTTCAAAACATGGTGCATGGAACTAGACATTGGCAAATGTAAACGTTTGCATTTCTCTAAAAAAGATAATAACTTACCCGTTTACTCTCTTAACAATGTGCCTTTAGACGCCGTATCTTTTTATAAATACCTTAATGTTCACGTTTCATTTAAACTTACTTGGAGCGTTCACATCTCGTACCTAATTAATAACGCTAACCGCATGTTGGGATATCTTCGCCGCAACTTTGCAAGAGCACCTTCATCCCTAAAGCTCCTGATATCCAAGGTTCTAATTCGCTCTAAGCTCGAATATGCCGTTTCAGTTTGGGATCCCAGCCATAAAAACTTTATACACTCACTTGAAATCGTTCAAAATACATTATGTTCGTTTCATATTGTCTAACTAATAGAACTGCAACCATCAGTAGAATGAAATCTAACCTTGATCTGCCATCTCTAGCTTCTCGTCGCAAAACTTCTAGTATCAGCCTCTTTCACAAACTGTTCCTTCATCCATTCTTGCGCGCCAAACGTATTTACCCCCCCCCTAATACATCTCATGTCGATTAGATAATGTTCATAAAGTCGGAAATGCATCGTGTAGAACTAATGTTTTTTTTTTCAGTCATTCTTTCCCCGCACATTAGTGGAGTGGAATGGCCTTCCCGTCCCAACAGCAACAATCGAGGACCACCTGCAGTAGTTCAAGAACGCCATAGCTAATATTGTATAACTAGAGTCAATTTACTGTAATAATAATCACCGCATTTTTTTACCTATACTAAATATATTGTACCTACTCCCCTCTCTAATGCCCTCGGCCCTGAGGGTATATGAAACTAAATAAATAAATGCTTGTCGGTGGAACCTGGCAGACCATTAATCACTTTGAAAAATATTTGCAGCCACTTTTATCTCGGAAGTCCTATAAATCAATGCATGAAATGTCAAAGGAGTTAACGTTATGGCGTCGTATTGGTATCACGTGACACGGTAACCGGACGCATCACGTCGAGGTGGCGACGTCACGGCGTCAAATCGTGTCGCGTCACCTGACGTCATGTTACATTCCTCGTTATGGGACATGCGCGGGCGGACACACGGACAAATTTCTGGAGTGAGGGCTTCGGTTACAAGGCATTCGATGCTTAAAAAACCAAACAGTAGAAAATAAGTAGCAAACACTTTACTACATGGAGGAAAACAAAACACTTCATCCAATGCAATTTTTGGCTCAGTACGTGAAGGAAGATATTCGTAACGCTCCATGACGAATCGGACGTTTGTACGAGTACTACGGTTGTGACACCGGGTAATGGCAAATTCGGGCGGTCAATCGCCGGCGGCACCGGCAACCCAAACCGCGCCAGCGGCGCGCCACGTGACCTCTCTATACCGAACACAAATCACCGGCAACTGGCGTTTTCGTTTGCCTGTCGCTCGTGAGCTTTGCTAACTTCTTCTATTATTTTATGGTACAATAGGCACGCTGTAGGCATCAGCAACATATATTTGGATTCTAAGATGTCGGTAAATACAAGTAACTTCACAATATATATATATATTTTTTTTCGTTATGACAATAGGACTGTCCGCACAGCTTTCTGAATTTTAAGTTATAAATATCGTGGGAGGGCATATCAACAAGTATGTGTGGTGCACATGTGTCAAATTGTAATGTATTTTGTTTGGATTTACGAAGAACAGTTGCCATTTTGCATGGCTCCAAGAAGGCTTACCAGCGTCGCTGTTTACATTCAATTTTCTTGTTGTCACCTTTTTCGAGAATCCTCAGTCTTTTCATTGCGCCCACCCTTTGAAATTGTAATGCGCGTTCAGGTGTCGAGCCGCAGAAATATTTCATCTTAATCTTCGTTGTTTTTGCCATCCTTTTTTAGGGCTTTGTTTTCTACTCGAACCCTTTATCGGCGAGCATTGTATCGTTTCGTTTTCTTTGCCGATTAGGATATGACGATACCGGATAGTCTAGCAGACTAGCTACTCAACCTCTTGGAGCTCAAGCCAAAATTGTGCCAACAAATAGACCGGCCTCACAAAGCGTTCGGCGCATGCGTGACACCGCCATAACTTTTTTTTTTTTTTAGTTGACAGGAGACAGGCAGCAGTGCACGAGGCGGCTCGTGCCGCCTCTGGCTCTGCAGGCGCAGAGCTCCAGTCAGGGGGTCGCACGTGCAAAGACTACAGTTCCCTCGACGCATTGCGGCAGCGGCGGCATAACCAAACATGGCTGGTGAGATCGGTCTATTGTCGACACACGCCTGAGAAACGCCATCCGAACGGCGCGAACTCGCCAGCCTTTCACCACGCGAACGCCATTGCCGAAGATATGGCAAAATATTTGGCCGGGAAATGACCACCAGAATTAGCCATAAATGGCTGTCCAGACCGGATGCAGCAAATGTCGTCCCGGTAAGAAGGCCATACGCGTCTATCAAAACGTGAAATTTGCGGCACGAGCGTCCGTTTTCAGACCACGCTAAGAGCACAGCTTTCCTCGCCGTTGTCTCCCACGAGGGAAGCGTGGCACAACCCGCTGCGCTACCGTTGTGTACATTTTATATTACTAAATGTTTACCATCAATGACGAAAGACGTGAGGGAATATTTATATCTACTACAACTCCCGCTTCGTCAAGAACGTGACCATCGCCATGATGCCAACAAAAGGTGGTCCAGAGCGTGACATGGGTATATACTTGATTTACCTCTAAGCTGAAAGTGCTAGGCGTGATCACATGGCGAACAATCGACGTATGAGTGGTCCAACGAGCACGTATATCCTCTACCGCACTCTCAGGCAGGATGAATGACGTCTCACAGATAAGTACATACATTCCACCCCTGTTTTTGTTTTCTGTGAGAGCGCTTCGGTTGTGAAAGCGAAACAAACTGGCCATCGATTGTTCGCTTGTGCAAAAACCGACAAAATTATAAAAAAATAACAAAAAAACTTGCACGAAATTTGGTACGCAAGAAAACAACCCCACGCCCTAACAAAACAAAAGTAAATAAATAAATCGAGTTACGCGTAAGTAGGTACCGTAAATAAAAAAAAAAACCCATGTTTTTTTGCAGTATATTCTTTTCTTTTTGGAAAATATCGTAGAACGATTACTTCCGCATGTTCCGATTTTCGCTCGATTTTCGACTGGTTCTTCCCGCATGTCTTCCGCGCAGCAGCAATAACGTACCTGTCCGTGCGCGGTGCGACGCAGTGCTAGCAGTGCCGCCGCTGTTCTGTGCGCGCTAACTGTGTCGCGCGGTGCGGATGTTTGACCTTTTTGGCGTGTCCCGCTCTCGGTCTGCACGCGATCTACGCGCGGATCGCGTACATCACGCCAGTCAGAGACAGCTCACGTGACAGCAGTCCATCATCCGAAGAGCCTCGGTGAGAAGTAGGAAAGGCATTAGGCGGATAACCTTTTCTCGCTGCGCTTTTTTTCTCCCACGGCGAAGGTATTATGGCGTTCGCGCTGTGCTTTGCAACAAGTTCTCTAAAAAGTGATCCTGCGCAGGGTGATCGTCGAGCTCCGGAAGAGCAGCGTTCGCAGTATTGATGTCTTCGTGTCAGCAGCTTAGAACTCGATGCGCATCATCGCGATTATGGTGCATTGTAACACGTGATTAACCTGCGCCATGGTTAGTTATAGCAGTTTTAGCATAGCGTGAACGCATGCAGGCTCGCGCTGTACCTTTGGAGCATGAGTTTCAGCGCGCGCCAGGAGCATTGCAGTGCCCACGGTAGCGTGCGGTGAGTGACTCTATGCTAAACTGCCTATTAACGCCGTTGGTGTGTTTGGGAGTTTTATTTATTGCTATATCGAAGAGAAATATGTGGATATACAGTATACTACACCTGTGTAGCGTGTTATTCCCAGCGTCGTGATCCACCGCGCTAATACTGCCCTTTCTGAGCACAAGTCACGATCGGCTGCCTAACACAGACACACTTTAAATGTTGCGAGCATTTCTTAAATTGCCTCTGTACTTACCTGAAATCAAGTACGTGAAGGATGTCTTCTGGAAAGACAGAGTGAGAGAGAGAGAAAGACTTATTTTGCCCGTAAATGGATAGGTGGTGCCTTCAGTTCAGTGCCCTAACGCTGTCTGCCGCCTTCCTCGCCCTGCCAATCAGTTTCTGCTGGTCGACGGCCGAGGGGCACAACGGCTTCCCAATTTTCAGAAAGGGTTCGGGAGGGGGAGTCAGGGTTGAATCTGGCAGAGCCAGGTTGTGTGTATTAAGTCTGCGTGCTCGGAGGAAACGGCCATGTTCCTTGTAACGGGCTTACACGGGCTTCCTGATTATCGCTCGACACACCGTTGCGTGAGAAAAGACTTTTCATAGATTGCACGCAAGAGCTTTGCAGTACTAACGGGAACTTTTGCCGTCACGTTGAGCACAGATTGAGCTGGCGACCGCAAGACCCGAAATCCGGAGCAGCGTCGATCTGTACGAAGAATCCCTAATGAAGTGAGACATCCTTCGTGCACCGCTGTTGCGAGACGGATCACAACAATTCCTATTATAACGTACTCGTCTTCTTTTTTTCCCGTTAAAACTGCATTATGCACCAACACGGCGACCAGAATCATGCGGTAACAGGGCCTCAAGGCCGACAGTCTCGTCTACCGTCTCCGCCGCCCTCCCCACTCCTCTGGTTCCTCGCTTCGTCCTCGAGAGGGCGAACAGCGGGCTGGAGTTGCGATATCATTACTGGCTAGTGGGCGGTAATGTCTTCACTGACGAAATTTCTCATCTATACAGTGTAGACACCAAACACTCATTGGGGCTCACTAACATACCCGCCGTCGAAACGAACAAACAGCACAATAGACCCTTGTCAAAAGTTCATCTGGCAACATTGGCGGTCGCCATTTTTTGGGCAACAAAGTATGTGGTTGGATCCAAGTTCCGTCCAAACGCTGCCGCAGCCTTTTTTTTTTTGCGAGCTGAGTTGAGACAACGCCGAACGTTGCCGCAGCCTTAATGTCCACTACATGTTTTGAGTATGCGTGCACCCAAACAGTAGATGACCAGGACAATTGGCGCAGCAGCTATAGTAGATAGCGCGCATTCTAAAAAGCGGCTACTTTATGCTGCAGCTTACCTGGGTTCATCAAGTTCTCGGCGAGACTGCTGTCTCGTACGCTGTGTCACTTGGGCCAGAATCGGCAACAAATTCTAAAAGTCAGAAAAATTTGTACATTTATCGGGAACGTTTCCTGCGGAAAATGTGATTCCTGCGGAAAATGTGATTCCTTCTGAAAATGTGATTCCTGCGGAAAATACGGCCTTGCTGCCTCCGCACAGAAAAGAGGATAAAAAAAAAAGCTAGTTCTAGGTTTTTATCTTGATTTAGAAAATTATTTTTAACTTTATAAGGAAACATTTTAAAATTACAACTTGCTCGCGGATTTACTTGAGGATGCATTAATGGCTGTACGATGTTACATTAAAATTTGTTTTAGTTTCGTGCGTGTTTGTCGCGTCCTAACCCGCACACTTTGTTTGCTGTAACACGTGAGCGGATTGTGGCTGCAGATAGTGTGCAGAGGCACTGCCCGAGGCGGGTATTCCTTCCTTGTACTACGATCCCGTCAGACGTGTCATGCGCAAGCTATCTGCAAACATGTTCGACATACGTTCCACGCAAACATGCTTCAAAAATGCTTGTGGCGTCCCCTCGTCTAATTCTCTCGTCGTGTCTGCGGCGAACGACGTGTCTTTTTGTATGATCGTAGCCTCCTCTATACTCACAAAGCCTGGCAGTTCGACGACAGAGCCATAGAGCGCCCGGTCGCAGATTTGGAGCGCGAGGATCTGGTAGCACAGAACATTTCTCAGGGAACCTGGACGTCAGCGCACAGCTTTTGCAGCGGCGAGGACCCGAAACATGGTTTTCAAACCCGACGAGAAACGAAGCGGTAGCGCGAGGAACGCGAGGAGCACGAGCGGACATTCCATCGCTCGGCGAGAAGTGTGTTTCGGCGTCTCTCCGCAGCGGGGCGCCCGTCACGTGGCTCTGTCCTCTCATCCGTTGTCTCCCGCTCTACCTTTTCAATTTCAGCGGCCGCTTCTCGTGGCGATCTGCCAGGCTTTGTCAGTACAGAGGAGGCTATGGTATGATGTACCAGCAGTGTCGAGCCAGCTCCACAGCAGGCGCTCCCCTCAAGCACTCTGCTCATGACCGGTATGGATATGCGCTCTTTCTGAACGGGAGCCCGCTCTCGCGCACCTTGTCGCGCAGCTAACAAAGCAGCATAGAAAGTTAGGAGCTCGCCAGAACCATTGAATAAACCACGCTTCGGAGTCACGACACATCTTGCTGCCTAAAATCACTGTTGCCAGTCGTCTGGTGTGTTATCTGAAATTGCGTGGAACGATTTCCCGCCCTGCAGCAACGTTAAAACAGCTCGCGATGGAGTGTGACGATGTCGCCTCAGGTTCCTATAGCTGACACCATAACAAAAACCGATCGTTTCTTTTTTATTTTTCAACTCGTAATAATTGCCAATGTTTCCTGCTCTCGACGAAAGACCAAAATGGCGGCGCTTTCAAGAAAATCGAGAAACGGAGTGCCGACACTTTAAGCGTCGCTTATGAAGTAGGTCTACAATGAACAAAGCAGGATTGACGGAAAAGATAAAGAGGCAATCTGGTGATCTTGTTAACGGCGAAACTAGATGTACGATGGCCGCAATAGAAGTAGGCCATCAGGCGTCAACAATATAGTATTAATAACTCCCACCTCGTGCCTTTCATCCCCATTTGTATGTTTCAGAGTTTGGCCGCCAGGCCGCTGCAGTTTTTGCTGCACACCTAGATAGGCTTAACGTCCCGTTTCTCTTCTTCGCGTCTTTTCCGCTGGGTAGATCCAGCTCCATCGGAGTTGCGAATAGCTCTTTGAACGCTGCAGCTAAGAGCTTTCGCCGCTAATAAATGTCCACCACGGTCATTGGCAACGGAAGATTGTGGCTGGAGTGCACGCGAATTGAACAGTGAGAACCAGGTGTTTCAAGTGCTGCTTTGCTTTATTGGCTAGCTTCAATTCGTCATGCACAGTTGACTGGCAACGCAAATGACAAGGTGCTGCGTCACGCGCCGATTGCAAGACTGGCGAACACAGATCAAAACGTAAGAAAGTCAGATGCATCACACGGACAACAACAGAGCGGTGCGTCCAGAACGTTGTATTGCGGATTCTGGCTCTTAAAAGAAATGCAGTGCGAAGTGCGAATCTGCACCAGAGCTGACTGCGCAATCAACAACGATCCAATCAAGTCGGCGACACCAATTTCGATAACAGGATCATTTTCTACGAATATGCAAGTATAGGGTATAAATGCACGTAATCACAACGAAGAAGTCATCACCCAAACGGCACATCGACAACGATTCACTAATTAGTAAAATTTATTAAAACGTACAAATGGGACCATTTACTAGTTCGGTTTGGTTTGAATCGCATTATCAAGGAGGACTCAGCAGCATCACACACAGACACACAAAACAGAAACGTGAAAACAATATATATTTATACTATATATATATTTATATATATAAAAAAGAAGCGTGGCAATTCGTGGTTTCAGTCTTTAACTAGTCAGCCTTTGCGCCAGGCAAGTGTTGACCCTATGCACTCGTGAGAGAGGAGAATAATGCGACGACTGCGTTCGTGGATAGCAACGGGGGCGCTCAGGCCGCTCTTTATTATCACGTGGCGAGGCACACCGAGCAAAAGGTCGGACCTCTCCCAAGAAGCAGATACCAGGTCGTTGCCGCTGTCCTCCTCTCTCCTCACTATTAAGTCACTCCATCTCAGGTTACGGTACGTGGACCGTCAAAAATTCTTCACACCCTAACACACTCGTCATCAAAACGGAACACAGCACTTCGATAAAGAAGGAAAAATAAAATAAAAAGAACTGCTGACTAGAGACAAGTTCAATTGATCCGAGGACTGCACCCAAAAAGGTAACAAGGGAGAAAAATAAAAGAGTGCTGGGTGTCCTCTTGCTTCCTGCATACTTGCGTGCACATTTAAGTCAGTTCGATTCACACTCTCTCCACCGCGTCACACACCTCATACAATCCTGCCCGTCATCTCACGCGGTTACGTACAGCGAGTGAGTGCAGCCCTTAGCTTGCAACTGTACCAAGTGTATACATCTAGTAAGTACAGAAACGAGACGGGCCCAAGGTTCCCGGTTTATGGTGTGCAGCGCTGGGGAAAAATGGACAAATACCGTCTGGCCGTGAAGGAAGGCCATGCGAGAAAGAGAAGAATTGAAGGGGGTAAAAAAAATCTGTATCTGTAAGCTGCCACCGTGAGTGACTGCTGTTTTGCTCTAACCTACGTCTAGGATGAAAAAAAAAGCCATTTTACAGCTATTGTTATAATCCTAGTAGCCAGAAAAATTCTAAGCAAATATAAGGCACACCGAAGAGACTCCGGCGTTTTCGCTAAGAAAGAAACGAAGCTATATTTACATCGATTACTACGTTCTCGTCTAGAACTAACACGACTAACTTAGTGTGATGCTAGAGATAAAGTGACCAGTCTTCAGGTTAAATACCCCTTTCCCGAGGAACGTCTGCGATATATCACATGACCACTTTGCGACGCAATAAACTGGCACGTCTAGCCGAAGCATATCTCAGTGACAAAAAAAAGTCTCTCACTAAGCTCGTTTCTCTGGAATGATAATCTGATGGGTTCGTATCTGTACAACTGGCATTCTAGGCCATTTTGTTTGTTGTAAACATAGGCCTCCAAGCGAGGGAGCAATTTTGGGTAACTGAAGGACTTTACTTTTCATAGGTACCCTGCGACAACACTCCGACCGTGTTCCGACCAAGTGCCGAAGGCGCAAAGACGGCCTCGTGCAACTGCTCGGCCATGCTTCGGACGCACCCGAAGAGAAACGATCAAGTTAGCTTCCTGGATAGCGTAAGCGTGTAGAACCACTCTGTGCTCCATGAAGTACAATCTAGATGCCACGGACATTCATGGAAGCCTCTTTATGTTGTCTCTTGGACCACAGCCAAGTCGAGACAAAGAAACCTCTCAATGAAGCGTAACCATATAGTCTCAACCCTAGCTCTTTACCGTGATGTAAATAAATAAACGGCAACGAAGCTTGGAAGAGTCCGAAACCGAACGCATCTACGGTTCTAGACAAATAGTATACTAGAGATATCGGGCGTGCTAGTTTAACGTGCAACAAAACTAGAACTAAAGGTGAAATTACTGTCGAGCTCATGCATGAAAAAGTGGAAGTTTACACACGGGAGCTGTAGTACAAAAACGATGAAAACTACCGGTACTGCGAAAGAACTGGTATGATGTGATACCACAAGCAGCAAGGCTAGAGTGCATTGTGCACGCACAAACAAAGTAGAGGGCGCGGGAGTTGAACAGCTAGACGCCGGAGGGACCACAAGACGGCTCGATAATCGGCGCTTGTTAATGCATCTAACCTAACATCAAAAATTTCTCTATTCGTTCAGTGCTGTTCCCCGGCACTTTCATTTCCGCGCCGCCCACACACCAGTGTCTCGTTCCGCGTATAGGTTGAAAGTGCGCTTGCTAATTATTCAGGGTCTTGTAAAGTGATGTCCCTGTCGTCTAGTAGTGTATACTTTATAATAAGGTAAATATGGTCAGTCTGCCCTTGTCGCCGCAGGCCATAATGTTACGAATAACATAACCTTTTTAATGGTCGAGCCTGGGACAAATGTCACTGTGAATACATTGTCAGATGTGCACAGTCCTTTCAAATCTTGAAAAACGATGTGGGCCTCGATTCTTCGGAGAAGAAAAGGTAGAAGCTTAATTGACGTTATCACTCGAACGTAGCTGCCCAAGTGTTTTATGGAAACGGTGCAGACTCTTGTATCAAGTGCTGATTGATTTAACACTTCACGTGTACAGCCAACTTTTCCCACACCGTGCACAATGACAGTATTTTCACAAACATACACACACTCACAGTCCAATGTTTCAGTGTCATAGGCAGAAACAATTTCCACAGTGCCAATGATACATGACCGAAATTCGAAGCACTGGTTATGTTACCTGAAATATTGGCTTGTGCTCCAAAGCAGACCGTCAGACACTTAAGATCAGACACGTCCGGGAAAGAGTTCTAGAATGCAAGCAGAACAACTATATTGTGTAAGAAAGTCTCGCTAATAAAGACCATCAAGGTACTTTGCGGTAGTGGGCTCAGAATTCCAGACGGTAGGCAGCACAGGACGACTCGTGGTCTTGTAGATTGATGGTGCACCTGGACGCCGACGGAGCCACGTCGATCTTCTGTTCTTCCAGAGCCTTCTGGTTGAGGGCGATCCAGTAACACAGGGCGTCTGTTTCGTACGTCGGGATAACGGTCACAGGCACGTCCGGGTCATCCCAGCCACGCTTGGCTTCCAAAAGAGCGTTGAGGACGTCTTGGCTTGGACTGGTTCCGCTGAGCACGTAATACCGAGCGCGAACACGATTGAAGAATTCAACGTCGCAGTAGGCGGGGTCACCGTGGTGGGGGACGTAAGTCAGGTCGACGTACACAACGTCGCCTTGTTGCACCTTCTTTGTGCGTGATGTCTTGGAGGACAATGTGTCGTAGGACCGGGGTGGTTCTGGAAGGACGGGAAGGCCAAGGGGCTCTCCCCAGTCGTCAATGTTGAAAGGGGCACCACCCCTGTTTCCATTCCGCTCTTCTGGAGCCCCCTAAACGCAGTGATGCCGTCGTCATGAGAGTCCGCACTTGCGCTATCTCCGGGCACTGGGACATGTCGTGTCTCTACAACAGTAGTCTTCCAAGAAGCTTGCTGGACGATGTCTTGCTCCGCACGAGGCATCTCTTGCCATTCTTGATCGCGCGTAGAGTCTCTGGTCGCGCCATCTCGAGGTTCAAAGGAGGTTTCGGATCGTTGTACAGATCCTAGGAGAATTCTCGAGGAGCCTTCTGGCAGTGCTTGCAGACCCGCTACATCACCTTGTAGAGTCCAGGTCTCTTGTATTTCGGTCACTGGTCCTTCCACGACGCGCCTAGTAATTCTGTGAATGTGTGTTCTACTTGGACTGGATGGGGCTTCGCTTTCCTCAATGACCACCATCCTTTGGACGGACGACGTAGACTCTCCATTATGTTTTGTTCGAGAATCGAACGGAGACCGAGGACTCGGAGGCTCCGACGGGGTGTTTCCGCCCGACAATTCCACGAGTTCAGGGTAGTCCGGTTGCAGGGTTTTGGCGAAGACTGGTTCTTCCACCAAGGGGCTGGCGTCACTCGTCAAGCTCTGTTCCATGGCACATTCTTCGTCTTCCTCGTAAAGCGGCTGTTCCTCCAGCATCTCCTTTGCAGCCTGCTTGGTCTGGGCTGCCATGAACTGCAAGATTGTTCTGTGGATCGCTGCCTTCCGGGGGAAGGCAGGTTTCTTCGGCAGGGTATCCCATCGGGAAATGCATTTCGGAACTACTGCTTGGGTCATAGACCACCTGTCTCACTTGGGTGACATACGTAACATTTCGTTCCTCCTCTCCCTCAACCGGTCTAACTGGACGCACGAGTTCCAGAGGACGCTGCGCAGAGGAGTCCGATGCACGCATGCTAAATTGGCCGTTGAGCGACTCCGAGAGCGCGGAGGTTGCCAGTTCTGTTATGCGAGCAACTTCTTCCATTGCCACTTTTTGAATAGCAGAACCGGCATGCTCGGGAAAAGAAATTCCTGAGTCGTCGGATCGGGAAATTGGAGTGTCTTGGTCTTCGCGGTCCGCAGGGAATTCATAAACCTGCCTCCGTACAGAACCACCGGAAGTCTCTTCGTTTTCTTTGTGTTCCTCCTGATGGGGCGAACGAAGCTCTAGAACGCCTGACGTTGGTAGCGTGGTTGGGAAACCTTCTCAACGAAGTCGAAAGAGCCGGGTGCACCGGTAACCGACCGTTCCCGAACTGTACCGCCTTCTGCACTATCGACAGTTTTATAGACGTATGTTACTGTTGTTCCTTCAGACCCATCTGTTAGAGAGCGATCGAGGACATCATCTCTTTTGAAGCCCGTGTCATTAGGGTGAGCATCGGAAGAATGTCCAGCTTGGTATATCCTGGACGTTGTGACGATTCGATGAGTTTCCGGCTCCATAGTCACATGGCGCAACGGTCGACGACCTTCATCAATATATCCAGCTTCGCTTAGCTGTTGTTGGTCGTGCATATCCAAACCTTGAGCTGTTTTTGACGATACAGCGTGCTCCTCGGAAATTTCAGTTTTTGGCGATCCCATGACAATCCCGTGATGCGTGACTTCGGTGGAAGGCCATTCTGTTTCAAGAGGGTCCTTACAAATTCCTTCTAGTGATTGGGGAATACAAACTAGTTCGGTCGCCAGTCCAGCAGCTAATCCAGCTACCAGTCCGACACTAGGTGACAGTGGTGGCTTAGCATCTGAAGGGGACTGATCACCGTGTTCATGTGCCTCTTGTTTTGCATCAAAGGGTTCAATTCTTTCAGATTTCTCATCAGACTTCTGTTTGTGGCTAAGAAGAGGGACTCTTTCTGCATCTATTTCGCCGTGAAAAGGCTCTTTACGACCACCCTGGGCCTGGCACTCGTCTTCCGCAGGTGCCTGAAGTTTCGTGGACTGTGACTCTTCAAACATTGATATTTGAGCGTCTGTCTCCGGAGGTATAGCCTCTGTGAGTTCGGCAATTTTTTCAGACGCTTTGTGAGCCGCCTCTTTCCCGGCCCGTTTTATTTCAGAACACACTTCCTCAGATTCCATCACACAGACCAACTCAACGGGAAGGCCAGATGCAAGTCCGACTGCGACAGCCACTGGTTCTTCTTCCGTATCTGGCTTATGACTAACAGACGATTCTAGTTCCATCGAACCTAACTTCTTTGTGAGTGAAGATATGTCTTTTGGAGATTTGTGGAAGACTGAACCATGCACACAAGCTCTGTCGGAAGAGCAGATGACAAAGCAGCAGCAAGTGTGGGCCCTTCCTCGTCTAATTCTTTCTCCTCTGTTGGGATAACAGCTTGAGTTGTGGGTTCGGTAGATTGCGTTCTGACAGGAACATCGTCCTGATGATCAGGTTGGGAAAGCTTCAAGGATGTGTCTTCTTCATCCGTCGTGGCACCTTCCAAAAATGCGGCTTCGTGTGACTGTTCCAAGCGTACAGCTTGTTCAAACAGGGTGCTTGTTTTATCTTCGTCATCAAGAGTTCCGAAGGCCGTCGGCGGTGTTGGATAGTCTTCTGGTATTAAAGATAATGGCTTTTTCAACCCTGATTTAGCTGAGTGTTCATCGTGCAGCTGAAACCGAATCACCTTAATTTGATTCGCTTCTTCTTTCGTTAAGTCGCCTTGCTCAGTCTCGTCTATGATTTCGGTCACTGTTGCAGCACCGTGGAGCTCCTCCTCGGGTTCCTTCCTTATTTTTTCACCAAGAATGCCAACTATACCCGAAGATTTTTTTCTGCCGTGATTTTCGCATTTTCAGTTGTTTCGTCACTAACTACTTCTGACTGATCGCTTTTCATGTGAGGCTCTTCCAAAGGAGTTGTATGTTCTGATGTGTCCATTCCTTGGTCTCTGGATATCTTGCCTAAGTTCGATGTCAGTTCGTCCAATGGCTTCAGGTACTCATCTATTTTCTTTTGCGGAATGTTTTCCATAGAGCCCGAAGACGTTTTCTCTAATTCCGGAGTCACAATTGTTTCTGTCTCGTCTAGTACACCTTCCTTTAGCAGATCCGCGGAGTCGATGACACAGAGTTCTGTGCGTAGAGCTGCAAGAAGTCCTGAGACGATACCATGTTGCGGAACGTCTGAATGCGTTGGCGACTTGAGGTTATGTGCAGCGGGTTCTTTTTTCTTGGCATCATCCTGCAGGCTTTCGGGCTCGTGTTCTTTAAAAGAAGTAGTGGGAACGACTGAGCTCGAAGCAAACATGCTGCCCGAAAAAGCCCTTTCGGGAGTCCTCGCTGGTTCTTCAGTTTTTGCCAACTCCTCGGCCAAGCTTGATTCTGGCTCAACTGGTGTGACATGTTTCTTTGACGACGAGATATCAAAGATTCTATTTTTTTCCACGTCCATTTCAGTCATGTCTGTTTGTTCAAAGTGTTCGGGCCCCAGTTGTCCCTGAGAGATTTCTCTCTTAAAGTCATCCCGCCCTTCATCTCTGTTGTCATAGAGAGAGCCCTTTTCAATACCTTCGTTTGTGATATGTGCTACTTCACTATTGTAATCTGGTTTTTCTAATTCCGCATAGCTTCTTTCCTCAGAGGTCAGGCTATAGATAGAATCCACGCTCACTCTGTCGTCGCGGGTTAAATTCAGTCGTTTTGTATAGTCATCTAGTATTTCAATATCTTTTGCTGATACGGACTGAGATGATGAAAGTGCGATGTCTTTAGCTGGGCTACCTATCTGCTGCTTTTGTTCTGGTAACTTGTAAAGGCTCGTACGATCATCCTGCATTTGTTCAGGAACTGGTCTAGAATCTGACATGGGAACTGTTGAGGGTTCTGGTTGTTTCAACACAGTGAAGCCTTCCTCCAAGGTTGCTTCATATTTTTCCGAGAGTTGAAGTGCGGATTGTTTTTCGGTTGTTTTTTGAGCCACTGCGTTTGCCATGTCCTTAGTGGATGAATCAGGGTAAGAGTTTAATTCATTCCGTTCGCTTGGTACCGCAGCTTCTGTTGTATTAATCTGCATGAGGCTCTCCCTTCTTTCAATCGTATCTTCGGGCAAGCTGAAATCCCCTTCTTTGTGCGTCGCATATTTTTGGTCATCCGTTAATAATGGCATATAGTTCTCTGATTCACGGTATTCTGTGCCATAAACTTCAGCTCTTTCCGGTTCAGATGAACCAAGTGAAGTTGACGACTTCCGTGCAACTATTAAAGTTTCACTTTGTCCTTGAATTTCATCATCTGCACCACTGGTCAAATATTGCTCGCCCGGAGCACATTCTACCAGCCTACTTGCTTCTGCTGAATCATCTCTGGCAGCTTCCTCAATGAGAGATGTATCACTCTGTACCCCTCCATCATCGGTCATCCCATTACTGTGTTCTTTCTTAGAGTAATCAGCCGCAGCGACCTCATGCACTGCAATATCACGATCAATTGATGGCAAGTCCTTCGGCGCTACGACGTCGTCACCGGCGGTAGGAGCCTTTTCTGAGAAAGTGTATTGTGCTTTCAACGATTCGATACTTGCAGGTTTCTTGGGTGGACTGTCGTCTCCTTCACTCGAGATGTCCGCTTCTGACGATTCTTGGGGAAAAATTGAAGGTTTGGACTCAGTAGGCGTGCGAGCTTTCTTTGATAAACGTAAGCAATCCTGTGGAATTTTGTCTACTGGCGAGCTCGGCAAAGAAACGTCTGGACTTGAATGACTTCCCTCGCCATCTACTACGCTAGTTTCTTTCAAAGCTTCCGAACCACTGTCGGATGGGGGAACTTTCGGGCCCTTGTCCTCTGGGCCACATTCCGTGTCCGAAACGGACGTAATAGAGCTTTCATACTCCAAGGAAGGTCTTTTCTGCGAAAGTGTGAGAGCTGGATCTTCAGTTAGAGAAATAGATGCTCTTGGATCTTTTATCGGCTGATCGGTTATTTCCACTGAAGGGTCTTTCATTGCCTCTGTTTCATCTCCTGTGTGACCGCTCCACGGAACTTCTTGTTGGGTTGATTCCCCGGAAATAGGCTTGTCGCTAAGGAGGTCTTGGGGGTCCACGGCCGTCAAATCACCTGGGATTGAAGGAGGAAAATGCTTCGCATATGTTGTCGGAGCAAACGTTGTCCGCGCAACAGCTTCTTCCGTCAAACTAATATAATCTTCTGCCAGCTTGTCGTCACACTTTTTATCATCTTCAATCCCTTTGCCCACAACATCTTTCAGAGTGTCAGCGACGTCGGCAGCTCTCGTCACTAGAACGGTCGTGTCCGGATGTTCAAGGTGAACTTTCAGCTGACTTGCCTCAACTTCCGGGATTTCGTTAATTTTATCATGCTTGTCACCAGTTTCAATTTTCTGAATCTCCGTTGGATCCTGGAATGGTGCCTCGGATGCCGAAATTGTCTGTTCTTTTGGTTTTGATGGTTCAAAAAGCTCAGTTTTCGCTTTAGTAGTCATGCCGTCAACTTCAGTGGGAGTTTCTTCTGTGCTTCGTCTGTCGTCTTCCACGCGGTCTTTTCTCTCGTCTTCAGTTGAAGTGCAGGTACCTCGCTGAAGCTCGTACTGCTGGTTTAGTTTCTTGGTTTGAGAAATTGTTTCTTGCGACATCTTATCATACGACTTCTCAACTTGATATTTCTCAAAATCTTCTTGGCTCATGACAGCACTTTTATCATCTCTTGTTCTCGAAGAATCGGGCTCTTGAATTTGATCTTTGTGAATGGAGGTTCTCATCCAGTCTCGAACCCCTCCACTCCTTGTTCAACCAGATTTGCTATAATTCCAATTTTTGGTGTCTTTGCATCGTTGACGGGATCTCCCATTGTTTTTACCTGATATTTTGTCCCGTCCTTGGGGAGTACGTCAGTTTCTATTTTTGTTTGCATAATTTGGCCATCTTGCAAAGTTCCACAAGATGTCAGGTCTTCTCTGTCGGGTACTGACATTGACGTTGGTAGAGCAGGAAGTTTGTTTTCAGAATTTGCCAAAAATGCATCTTTTGTGGGCTCTTGTTTCCCTGTGTCATGTTCAGGGGCTGGTAAGCTGTCTGTTGGTTTTTCAGTGAACCCTTGATTTAATTCGTGGGCATCAACAGCTTCTGACGGTTTCGCCGGTGGCTGCTTGCTTTGCATGGTTTCTTCTTCGGGCACTAGGTCAGGCACTTTCTTGCTTGATATGTCCTCTGTTTCTGCTGGTTCAACGCTGATATCACAAGGAATTGTTTCTTTGTGCAGCTCTGTCTCTGTTTCCTTCTCTTTCCATGCCAAATTCGTCTCTTCTTCTGCGTGGACATCAACTGAAAGGACCTTTGGTACGGACTCCCCATATTGTATATTTGGGCTACCATTTTCGTGGATTTCGTCGTCTATCTTTTCCGTCTGCTCTCCCAGATCTTGTGCGGCTTGTACTTCCGGCTGCTGAGATAGATCTCGCGTCTTAGGACCTTCAAGGGGTGAAACCACTTTAATTTCAAGAGTGGGCTCACTGACTAATGGCGTCCCAATCCTTGAGGCCTTTGAATGATCCGTAATTTCTGCGATACCCTCGGGTTCTCTCACTTCCTTGTGAATGGTACCTGCCACACTTGACTCCTGAATAACTTGGGAAGTAGACGGGGAAGATTGTCGGTCATCATCAGCGGTCCTAAGGCTTGTTGTTTCTATTAATTCGCCTTCTTTAGGTAAACATTCGGATATCTCTATATCAGTTTTTTCGAGTGCTTTGTCAGAATCGTTCTGTCTTACCCGAATGGGAAGTTCGTGTTTTACACTCTCTGTGCCTGATAGCAGCACGTCAGGGCTAATATTTTCCTCGTCTACTGTGGGTACAACCCTGAAACTTTCTTGTGCATCCACTAACTCGCAGACATCTGACTTCACTTCCGTGGCTTCTTTCACGTCGTCTTGTTTATCTTTTAAAATGTTATTGAAATCTTGATCTGGTTCGTGCTTCTTTCTTTCTTTTACAGCTTCTTCAGCTGTAGAAACCACGAGCTCCTCGCTCTTAGAAGAAGTACTATCTGGAAGCTTGGTTAATATTTCTGACGAGGTGTCTTGAAGGTCTTTATGCTCACTTGCTTTTACCTTTGATGTCTTCGTAAGCTCCTCAGGCTCTTCTTTAGCAACAGGCAATGGTGAAGTTTGGGGGCGCTCTTCTGTCAAAGATTTTCCCAAGATAACTGGCACTACGTCGTCCAAGACGTTTTCTGAGGATGGCGCCAGAGTTGTTTCCATGGAAACCTTTTCTAAATCTTCTTTGGTGTCGGACAGGAAGATTGCGCTGTCAATTCCTGGCTTTTTCAGATGAGCCGTTGGCTTGGTGTAGTTTAAAGGTTCGACATGCTCGAGAAACTCAGTATCATGGCCATTCAGCCGTCTCTCAGCAGGCTCAGATTCCAGTGCATCACGTGGGCCCTCCTCCACATTATCCATGGCCTCCTGTCCATCATCCGGTGCCGCGTCTTCAATAGGTCTTGACGCTGTCTCGTGCACATCCCGTACCGCTGGTATGTCCTGCTTCACATCTTCCGAACCGATGACTGACAGCTGTTCTGGAGACTTCGCGGGAGGAGCTTGATCAACATCAGCAACGTCCGCTGGTGCTTCAAGAACAGATGTTGCGGTTTCATAAACTTTAGAAGTATCTGACATATGTGTGTCGATGTCGTCTTGGGGAAGGCGCATTTCGGAACCTAGTGTTCTACATGGCTTGTCAAGTGATTCTTCTGGAAGCTCCTTAGAAGACTCCAGTCCCCTTCCATCTTCAGATTTTTGTTTGCTTTCGTTTGGTTCTAGGGTGTCGGACTGTTTTGGAAGCACCTCCTCGTCTCGTGTGTCGTCAGGCGCTCTTGTAGTTTGCACGACAGGCAGTGAATCGTCAGGGAGAAATGAATCATCTTCTCTGTCTTGTTGTTCGGGCTCTTCTGAGTGTTGATCTTTCATAACAACTTGAGGTATTTTGCCGGGATGTTCAGCAGATTCTTCTGAAGGGCTTGAGCCGTCTCGCTTGTCGATGAGTCCGTCTGAAAATAAAAGATATAATAGCGCTGTTGAAAGAAACTATATTCTCAGTGGCAATCGTGTCTTACCTTTTAATGGTGACTCTCTTGAGAGAGAAACGGTGTCTGGAAGATCTGAGGCAGGCAAATAAGATTCTTCAGCTAAGATATCCTCGGGCTTGTCGGTTGATAATATTTTATGAGCATCCTCATGATGTAAGTCTTCAGCAGCTGAGGGTAAAAATGATTGAGGGACTTTCTCTTCGCTTAGGTGTGCGGACGAAGGGACCGTAGGGCGCACATCTGTACCATCTTCCAGGCAAATCTTCCCAATTTCTTCAGCAGACGCATGATCACCGGGTAAGAACTGCCTTGCTTCTGGCCTCTGTTCATCTTGCTCAGCAAAGACAGTCGGTGCTTTGTCTGAAGGGGCTTTGTCAGTGAGTTCATTTAGAGAATCAGCTGGTGGTACATCATCATGTTGCGAAAGTGGGACATGGCTAGCAAACAGTTCACTTTGTAGCAAACATTCGTCAATTATTTCTTGTTTGAGAGATTCTAAAAGGAGCTTGTCGTCTTCATTAGGAGATGCATCTTGTAGGAGAGCAGACTCGGCAAAAACTTCATTGATGTCAGACTCTTTTTCAGGTTTTGGAAGATGCACTTTTAGAACTTCTGATGGTGATCTGAAATCAAAACCAGTGGAAACGCCTTCTTTGGGGACGATCGCGTCTTCCTCGGTTACCTCGTCTTGCAAAGCTTTAGCGAGAGGTATTTCCAGGCTTTGCTTCACATTTAATTTTTCGTCAGTAGGAACAGCAGCTTCCATTCCCTCGGTGACCTCATCAGAATCTGCTTTAAAAGCTTTAAGGTCTTCCAGTAGCACGTCATCGTCTATTTGGTGATGCGCTCCCGGAATAAGCTTCTCTAAAATAGTCTGTGGTGCTTCAGAGTGATCAACTGCTTTTACTGTTGATGTATCCAAGGTTGCAGGTATCTCACTTTTTACTAGGGTTGCTTGCGATGGCAAAATTACGTCGTGCTCTGCTGCGTGTGATTCGCGGTCGCTTAAAACAAACTTGATTTCTTCTTGGGGTTTTTCAACTTCTTTTTGGTCACCAACATAAATTCCTCCTCCCATGTCAGGTGATTTTTCGTGAACTGCCGTCTCTTGCTTTTGGACGGGAACGTCCATATCCACCTCCTCGACGTCAGTCTTGTTTGACTGATCTAAGCTCGGTGACATAAGTGCTACACCAGCTTCCTCTTTTGATGGTTGAATTCGAGTGGAAGACACTGGCTGCTCGGCAATGTCTTCATCTCTTTTCCCGGGCCCGATGTGCCTGGAACTTCCTCTTTATGATGCTCGTCGATAATGTGCTCACGTGTGGTCTTAAACAGCGTGGTATCTTCATCCTCTCTGGGGAAGTCCTCTTGAACTTTAGTTCCGATAACACCCGAAAGTTTGTCGCGGTGTTGTGGATCTGGTTGCTTTGTAGTTTCACCACTACTTGGTGCTTTAGCTTCGGAGGGCAGATATGGGGGTTTTGTTTCCTTCTCGGACATTAATAAAGATGTGTTTTCAACATCTTCAATACTTTCTTCTTGCTTCTGAGTTCCTCCATCATCATCATCTGTACAGGCTTCGTTCTCTAGTTCAGTCGGAGAAAATTTGTCAGCTGAAGTATGACAGGTGTCCTTAGGCTCTTCGGGTTTGTGATGTTCAGTGTCGGTAATATGCGGGCTTCCAACGGATGTTTCGTCGCGATCGGAGTCTTTTTGAATGGCAAAGCTTGATTCGCGTTTGCTAAGGCACACATCTTCTAGTAGTTCCTCTTGAGTCCCTGGTTTAGTTTGGTCATGTTTTTCTGCTTCCTTAGTCGGAAAATCGGGACTGACTCCACCTTCGCTTTGATCCGAGATAAATGAAACGACGAGTTTCTCGTGGTCTCCAACGGCCTCAGGCTCGACGGAAATAATCGATTCTTCGGTGGTTATTTTTGATTGACGGGTTGGTCCTGTGGTATCTTCAGACAACTCCTTAACTGCACCACTTGACAATTTACGTTCATTTAAATCTGTTAAATCTGGCCTGTTAGGTGGTTCATCGCCGATTTTATGTTTTGCTTCCTCAGTTTTCAATTCTAAAGTCTTTTGATAGTAGCCATCCGACATCAAACGTGCTGGGGTTTCTTGTGCATTCTGGTCTCCAAGTAGCTTTTGAACATCGAAGTCTTTTTGAGGCAAGTCGAATTGGTCGATCCCTGATTTTTCTTCACCAGAGATATTCTGTGGCACTTTCCACATGGTTTCTGTCATCTCTTTGGGCGCAGAAATATGTTGCCTGAGCTGGCGCTGTTGGAGGTGATCCACTTCTTTGGGTTCATCAGTTTCTTTTGACATATCATCATCATGAAGTTCTGAATAGTCATGTTTTGTCTGTTCACGTTGCTCAAACGGCGTTGCTGCTGCATCACCCGGCAGATCCGAAACTGAGTCGTCGGAAATACTTTGCACTTCAATTCTTCCCTGGGGTTGTCCCTCGTGTTGTCCTGGACCAGAAATCTTCTCGGATACTGCGAGCGTTTCTTCGTCTGATTTTGAGTCCTTTCTTGGCTTCTTAGTCGTCTTTAAATGCGCGTCTTCATCTAAAATATCCCTTACAGCTGGTTCCACCGGATGAATATAATGATCTTCATCGTCTGCTAACTCACGTTTTTTCCTCACGGGGGAACAGCCTCTTCAGAAGCAGCGATTGTAGGGGTAAGGGCTTTAACTCCGGAGAGGTCTTCACTGCTAGGCAGCTTGTCACGAGTAAGCTCGCTTTGAGTTTCGTCTAGCTGACTTAAAATTGGGGCCGAAGAGCTCACTAAATCGGCAGTGGCCTTGAGTGCGTCCTCTACTAAATTTAGGTCTTGTTGAGGAATCTCGCTATCCTCTTTGATTGCAAAATCCTCAACCAGACGTGGTTCGTCTTTTTTTCATCGGAATCAGTGGGAAGTATGACGGGCATTTCATCTAGTTTAGGAGGTTCTGTTTTTCGTGCAAGTACGTCCGGGGCTTCTTCTTCTTTTGTGTGTGGAGTCCGGGCGTCAGGTATGCCATGAAAGTGACTCTCATCAAAAGTCAATTCGTCTTGTTGCTCGTGGTCATCTCTAGGTTTTTCCAGGTCGGTTGTTGCTTGTTTTTCAGGAACCTTGTCATCTGCCTCTGACATGAGCTTGCTGTCTCGATCCCATGGTGTGTCTATCTCACTTTGCTGAATGACAGAACCTTCTTCAGGCCGCTTTTGTTCTTCAGGCGCAAGTGTATCTACACCAGGAGCTGTTGCTTGCAATTCTGAGCTCTCGGATCCTTTCAGTTAACAACCGTTCTTCATCGCGTGATATGAGTGGTTTCAAATCAGTTTTTTCCGGTGACTGAAATGTTTGGGCAGTAGTTTGGGAAGAGGTATCCTGGGTTACTGTACTTGAATCGTCGGGATAACCCCCTAGTGAACTGGTAACTCTTGGAGTAGGTTCTTCCAATTTTCTAGGTTCTTTTTCCTCTTCTTCTTTTCTGAAGATCTTTTTGTTTGTGGTATGCTTTCGTCTTGCGTATCCATATCCTCCCAGGGCTTGGAAAACTTTCCGCCAATGGTGTCTTCTTGAAAGTTCTGGTTCGAATCTTCTTCTGAAAATTCAAGGGGCTTGTCTTTTTCAGATGGGTCATGCTCTGGTTCTAGTGCTTCACTGATTTCTTTGTCTTTTTGGAAACTTGGCTTGTCGTCGCTTAACTCGTGCGTTTTCTCTTTTTCCATGACGATTTTGGCGTCAGTCGTTTCCGCTGATGCCTTTCTTGTTTCTACAACAGCCTGAGGAACGACACTAGCACTAGGCTCACCATCTCTACCGCCGACTTCATCCTGCAGAAAGGGCTCCCTTAAGTGGGTTTCGGTTTTTTCGCTCTTCGGTGTCATCGAAATATCCGCGGTAGTTTCTTCAGCTTCGCTAGACTGCGGCATTTCTGATTGGGCATGATCTAACCTTGGTCTTTGAAAATCCTCAGGCTCAACAGCGTTGTCATCGGAGAGTTCGATGGCGGCGGCTTTGCTTGGTTCCTTTTCTTTATCTTGAGCAATTTTACGTTCTCCAGGAAGAAAAACTTCGTGTTTTGGTTCAAGATCCTCGAACTTCTGTAAACATCGGAGCTTCAGTTTTGGTTCTGATGAGGAATTCTGGCTCATCAACGATGTCTTCCGCGGTTTCCACTTCAGAGGGTTCAAGACCTGTGGTTCTCTCAGGCTTCAATGTTATAGGCGTTGTCGACGTATCACCATCCTCCGAGGCAGTTACATGGGGTCGCATTTCCGACTGCTCTCTAGGAAACTCCGTGGTCTCTTCATAAATGCCACTGTCGGGGGCAGTTGGAGACAAACTTTCTTTTGCGATTGATGGAGCTTCAAAATCTTCTGTCTTATAGTCAGGCTCTGGATAGGAAGCCTGCTCAACACCCAGGTCCTGGATTGCTACAGCAGTAAAACTAATATCAGATTTTATTTCATGATCAGTCTTCTCGATGTGCACAGGTTCTGCCGATAATGCAGGCTTCTCTTGTTTCTGTTCGGTCTGGCCTGCACCTTGTTTTTCAAGGGGCGCTGCAGTATGCTCTTGGTAAAGTTCTAGTTCATTTGTTTTATTCATATCTTCTTTTGGGGAATGCTGCTTCGCTGAATCCGAGATAATTTCTTCTGTAAAAGCATTTATTACTTCAGCGGATTGTTTCCTTTCCGATTTCGTTGGTTTGATCTCCTGTTCTTTGGACTCGTCATCTACGGGTTCGCTGGTTTCTGTCTGATCACTTTTTAAATGCTTCAACGTTTCTTGAGGATGTTTTTCCCTGATGGAAGGTGTTTCTCTGGCGTGTAGCTGAATATCTTCATCTGTAGGCAAATGTTCCACTGGTCTGGAAGCGACATCACTGGGTTCTATTTCAGCTTCCTCGAACCCCTCAGAACCTACTGGAATGTCACAAACGTCTCCGAGACTTTCATCAGCCTTTTGTTCTTCTTCATCTTTCCTTTTAGCGTGTTCCAGGAAATCTTTTTCCACTAGTGATTCCGAAGAGAAGCTCCCATCGTCGGGTTGTGCGGCTTGAAATATTTTTCCTTTAATCACTTCAGTCTCAACAAACTGTTGCATTGGTTTCGCTTCTCCAGGGATATCAGGCATTTCTTTTTCTGTAACTTGTTCTGGCTTTGATTTAGGGAGCGAAGGGTGCTCCTTTTTCGCATCTTCATTTTCAGCGGTAGTCAAGAACGCTTCGTGATCACCGTGTGATTCTCCGGCTGAAATATCTTCGGCCGTCAGGGGCTCAGCGTCAGGAGCCATCTCAGCAGAGGCAAGCACTTGGGAGCTTTTCCTGCTGATAGCTTCGAGGGGTACCATTTCTGCGTCTGAGACGACAGAAGCCTGCTGAGCATCTGAGGCTTCTTTTTCTAAAGCACTAACTTGATCTTTCAGTTCACGAATGTCCTCCTTATTTGACTCTTTTTTGTCTAACGCGTCTTCTGCTTTTTTCACAAAGCCGTAATCCTGCATCTCATTGTCGTCGCTTAACAAAGAGTCTCTTTTACTCTGGGGTACTTGGGAGGTTTCTGTAAGAAGAGGAGACCTGGCTGTTGCCTTTTTGTTGCCTTCATCTTCCCGTAAATCATGATCCGTTGAAGACGATCGTTCATCGCGCCTTGTAACATCTTGGTCTTTTTCGTCCTTGTGACTGACTTGAGAGGTGGCTAGTAATTTCTCTTGACTTTGAGGTGCTACTTCATCGCCATCGATTTTGTTTTCAGGAGTAACTGGAGGAGTAATTGGCCCCGGTTGTTGTTGAATATCAGCGACTTGGGGAGTTACACGTGTCTTCTCTTCGTGGATCTCAGTGGGGTGAATGGTGTCAACTGTGACCTCAAAAGGGGCTTTAAGTTCAGGAGAAAGCCCCACTTCTTTTAGCTGGTGAATATTTGACTCTTCCTCCCACGGTTTCGCTTCTTCGGAACAAACTGGTGCCATCTTTTCAGCATCTAGATGCAACGGAACGGCTTCGTCTTCTTCGATTGGAACTTCTCCTTCGATGGAGTCCAAAGAGTCTCGCCTCTTCATCTCCGCGACCTGTTCTCTGGAAACGAGCTTGTGTTTTTCCATAGCAGCCAAAATATCCTGCTCTGTGGATAGAGCAGTGCCATCTCCGACTTCGCGTGGTGTGTCCAGGGAATCTGGAGTTCGCTGTCCGCTGGAGAGGGCACGAACTCGGCTCAAGTCCGCTTCAAGAGCGCAGGGGGAACAGAAGCGTTGTCTCTCGGCGAAATCTCCAGAATTTCATCCTCAAGAGAAGGAACGCCCTCAGACGATGCTGATACTGTCGGCTCCGGGGATGGTACATGGTCTAACTCATCAAGTTCACCTTTTTCACCACTCGGTTTCTGCTCTGACGCCTTTTCTTCCGTACCAGTATCCTGCAAACCTACCACAGCTTCATGTAAAATTATTTCTTCTGGAGGTCTAATTTCACCTTGTACGTGAAGCTTATGGAGAGCTTCTGGCAGGGGTTCTTCTAGTTGATCTGCTTCGATTGTCTCCTTGTGGCTTTCACTGCTTCCCACTCGTTCAAAGCTTGGCTTTTCTTCCTTGGTCGCTTCCGTCGCTTCCTTTTCTTCGATTGCCTCTCTTGAAGTTGAACTTTCATCCGCAGACTGACTCACAAGTTCAATTCTTTTGTCGGGCTTCACTTGGGCAGTTGGTTTTTCGCCCGCCTTCGAAAGAGCAACATCGGCGGCTCCTTCCAGTGCTGCCAAAGCCTGTTTTGCAGTCCGTGCTCCTCCCCTTACCGACCTCACTGGTCGTTCATGCGTCGGCTTGGAAGGGGCGTGCTTGGGGGAACTGGAGGCTGAACTAGCTGGTGATTTCGACCTTGAGTCCCGGACCAGAGGTTTTGTAGGAGGAGTAACCGCCGGACGCGGCTTCGCTTTCGTAGGCTCGATTGCTTTGCGAGCAACAGCTTTAGCCTCCACGGTTTTTTTGTTTGTCACATCCTTGGCTCCTTTCGACTTTGCAGTTGGTTTCGGCTGGGTCGCTTTTTTTACTTCGCGTTTAGCGGAAGCCTTCTCAGTGGGCTTGTGCCTGTCAACGGGTTCTGTTGTATCCACCTTCTTTGCGTCGCCTTTTGTTTTCTCCAAAGTTTTGTCGGTTATGAGGTTGGTCAGCTCTTTGTCCAGAATATCATCCCGATCTTTCTTAGATAGTGCTTCGACGATATTGTTCTTGTCTATAATATTTTCAATGGCTGTCGTTTCATCTTTCACGGGGAGCTTGTCCTCTTTCTTTTCGTTTACTTGTTCCGCTATCTTGTCGATGGCAGTTTTCTTTGGTTCCTTTTTGGCCGCCTTGTGAGCAGTTTTTTTCTGCTCATCTACTTGTCTCTTGGCAATGTGCTCGACGGGTTTGTTGGCCTTTACTTTGGAAGTTGCTTTTGGCTTTTCCGGGGGCGTCGGGGACGGGGACGGTGATTCCACTTTTCCGGTGGCCCTCCTAGCCACGCCAGGCCTGGGCGGAACAGACGCCGCCCGCACCGGCTTTTCCTGGACCTTGGGCTTCTTGAGTCCGATCCGCGTCTCAGCTGTCACCGCACGACTTTTTAACACAGAGAGGTGGCTCAGTTTCTTCAACCCTTCAAATATGACGCTCTGCGTTGCGCTGCCGGGCAGCAGGATGCGCGTTACAGGCTCGGACACTTTGGCAGGTCGCCACACCAGAAGCACACACACAGAGCTGTCCTCGTCGTTCGCACGTCCTGGGCTCAAGACGTACATCTCGAGCGTCCCGTGTCCGACTTTGTGGTACAAGGTCAGTGGATGCTGGTCTTGACGACAGGCTTGAGGAGCAAGACCCATTTCCCGGACTCCTTGTAAAAATTCGAGTCCTTGCGCAACTACGCTGACGAGAAGCTGGTCCCGGTCTTTCTGGAGCTCCTCGTCGGACGGAGACTTGACCGCGTTGCAGAAGACGTGTCCCACCTGCGGGTAGACTCTCTCGAGCGCTTTCCTCTGCGCAAGAGCAGTGAGGCCGCACGAGTTGAACTGGTTGAATCTGGTGACGAGGACCGAGTCCAGGCGGTCGAGGTGCCGTACAAACTCCCAGAAGCAAGGCTTCCTCGCGAACCCGCCGTCCACAAGCAGCGTGAAACCGGTGACGCCGAACAGGGCGCAGTCGCCCTGTCCGCCAGGGAACACGTACATGGTGGGCCTCCTGAAGCGGATGTTGCCCACCACACTGGACGAAGGCAGGAGGCTCGTCAGGGGCGGGCTAGTGAGCACCGTGTCCAGGCAGGAGAGCAGGTGGTTGGATCCCGCCAGTTGGTCCACGATGTCCGGAGGGTTGAGGCTCACCCCGACCGGAGGCTGGCGCCAGGAGCCTTCGGGGGAGCAGTGGACATGGAGGGTGTGAAACCTCTGCTTTCGCAAGGCCTGTTCGACCTCTGGGTCGTGGAGGGCCAACTCCAGGTCGTGGCAGCTGAAGACGCCGTCCCGGAGGATCCAGTCCCCCGACCCCCGAAGGCGTAACCGGCGTGAATGACGTGTTTGTGTGTGGTACCGGAGAGCATCATGTTCTGGAAACATTGCCGGAACGTGGACACCTCCGGGTTGAGGAGCACCTCCAGGGCGAGGCTCTCGGTCGAGTGCTGGATCAGGAGCTCTGTTACAAATAGAGGAAACGGGATACATAAACATAAATTCGATTCCTCGTTTTTCTTTTTTTTAAGGTAGTGTTTAGTAACAGGAAGGCGTCATAAAGTCACGGTGGTTAGTCAGTGCCAGCTTGAGAAACGCAGGGAGTGGCAATTCCGAGCATCCTGTTATCACTCCACAACCAATGAGAGTGTGGTATTAGCCGATAAGATTGCCGAAAAACGAATTACGAAGCAAGAAGCGTGAACATATGAACATAATAGTAACTCAAGCCCTGCAGTTCTTATAATGTCAGTGCCTATAGTAGAAATTTCTCTGCAACAGGTAAAAGTAGGACTGGTCAGAAAACCATTCCCGGTGCGGTAACCAAGATTTGAACAAAGTTGTATTACGCGTTTTCGTTTAAAATAAACGCGCAAAAATGTTTGAAGTATCTTATCTTATATGACGCCGATAATGAGAAGCCATCAATAGTCACAAAACGCGGTGTTAAGATTCCGCTACCACGGCGGCTTTCGTAAATACATGGGTTTATATATAAAGGAAACGAACTATGATGTTGTACGTGTGACTGCCTCTCTAAAACTACCTTTGTTACTTTCGCAGGCACGTCGTAAATAATCGTGATATTGAAGGTGATATAATTTTGAAATTAAATTAATAGATGTGCCAATTATATTTTGTAGCAGCTTTTTTTATGCCCTTCGTGAGTCACGTAATTACAGTCTTTTTAATCGCAATCTAAAAAGATTACATATCTCAAAAGGTTGCTTAGCTTAATTTACCAAATGTTAACTTACTTCGGAGATTTCTATACCTCGTGTCACCCTAAGTCTGGACGTAGCTGACGAAACGAGCCTATGGAACCAGTCAAACAGCGTTGAAAGAGCAACGTCATTGTGTTTTTCATGTTTTTGTACGCATTCCATCATAGCTAAATCAATCATGTACAGCGAAGTGCCCAGCGACTTGACCATGGGTCTGTTCGTGATTCTATACATGTTCGTGCCTTCGACTGCGCTCGCACTTAGGATGAAACGGAGTATAGTGTGGCGGGCATTTCCCCAAGAGGCACGAGTCGCCAGAAAGGGAACAACTGACTCCTGTGGAGATTTGAGCCTTAGGAAACATGGGCTGCATCAACTGACTCCTGTGGAGATTCCAGCCTTAGGGAACATGAGCTGCATCAATGGAGTCCTGTGGAGATTTGAGCCTTAGGGAACATGGGCTGCATCAACTGACTCCTGTGGAGATTTGAGCCTTAGGGAACATGGGCTGCATCAACTGACTCCTGTGGAGATTTGAGCCTTAGGGAACATGGGCTGCATCAACTGACTCCTGTGGAGATTTGAGCCTTAGGGAACATGGGCTTCATCAACTGACTCCTGTGGAGATTTGAGCCTTAGGAAAAATGAGCTGCATCAATGGACTCCTGTGGAGATTTGAGCCTTAGGGAACATGGGCTGCATCAACTGACTCCTGTGGAGATTTGAGCCTTAACGAACATGGGCTACATCAACTGACTTCTGTGGAGATTCGAGCCTTAGGGAACATGAGCTGCATCAATGGACTCCTGTGGAGATTAGAGCCTTAGGGAACATGGGCTGCATCAACTGACTCCTGTGGAGATTTGAGCCTTAGGGAACATGGACTGCATCAACTGACTCCTGTGGAGATTTGAGCCTTAGAGAACATGGGCTGCATCAACTGACTCCTGTGGAGATTTGAGCCGTAGGGAACATGAGCTGCATCAATGGACTCTTGTGGAGATTTGAGCGTTAGGGAACATGGGCTGCATCAACTGACTCCTGTGGAGATTTGAGCCTTAGGGAACATGGGCTGCATCAACTGACTCCTGTGGAGATTTGAGCCTTAGGGAACATGAGCTGCATCAACTGGACTCCTGTGGAGATTTGAGCCTTAGGGAACATGGGCTGCATCAACTGACTCCTGTGGAGATTTGAGCCTTAGGGAACATGGGCTGCATCAATGAACTCCTGTGGAGATTTGAGCCTTAGGGAACATGGGCTGCATCAACTGACTCCTGTGGAGATTTGAGCCTTAGGGAACATGGGCTGCATCAACTGGACTCCTGTGGAGATTTGAGCCTTAGGGAACATGGGCTGCATCAACTGACTCCTGTGGAGATTTGAGCCTTAGAGAACATGGGCGGCATCAACTGGACTCCTGTGGAGATTTGAGCCTTAGGGAACATGGGCTGCATCAACTGACCCTGTGGAGATTTGAGCCTGTAGGGAACATGGGCTGCATCAACTGAATCCTGTGGAGATTTGAGCCTTAGGGAACATGGGCTACATCAACTGAATCCTGTGGAGATTTGAGCCTTAGGGAACATGGGCTGCATCAACTGAATCCTGTGGAGATTTGAGCCTTAGGGAACATGGGCTGCATCAACTGAATCCTGTGGAGATTTGAGCCTTAGGGAACATGGGCTGCATCATGAACCTATGGATTTGGGCCTAGGGAACACGGGCTGCATCGCTGAATCCTGGAGTTTGAGCCTTAGGGAACATGGGCTGCATCAACTGACACCTGTGGAGATTTGAGCCTTAGGGAACACAGGCTGCATCAACTGAATCCTGTGGAGATTTGAGCCTTAGGGAACATGGGCTGCATCAACTGACATCCTGTGGAGATTTCAGGCCTTAGGGAACATGGGCTACATCAACTGAACCCTGTGGAGATTTGAGCCTTAGGGAACATGGGCTGCATCAACTGAATCCTGTGGAGATTTGAGCCTTAGGGAACACGGGCTGCATCAACTGAATCCTGTGGAGATTTGAGCCTTAGGGAACATGGGCTGCATCGCAACTGAACCCTGTGGAGATTTGAGCCTTAGGGAACATGGGCTGCATCAACTGACTCCTGTGGAGATTTGAGCCTTAGGGAACACTGAGGCTGCATCAACTTCTGAACTCTGTGGAGATTTGAGCCGTTAGGGAACACTGGGCTGTCATCAACTGAACCCTGGAGATTTGAGCCTGGGGAACACGGGCTATCAAGCTGGAATCCTGTGAGGCAGCATTTGAGCCTCGGGAACATGGGCTGCATCAACTGAATCCTGTGGAATTTGAGCCTTAGGGAACACGGGCTGCATCAACTGACTCCTGTGGAGATTTGAGCCTCAGGGAACACGATCAACTGGACTCCTGTGGAGATTTGAGCCTTAGGGAACATGGGCTGCATCAACTGAACTCCTGTGGAGATTTGAGCCTTAGGGAACATGGGCTGCATCAACTGACTCCTGTGGAGATTTGAGCCTTAGGGAACATGGGCTGCATCAACTGAACTCCTGTGGAGATTTGAGCCTTAGGGAACATGGGCTGCATCAACTGACTCCTGTGGAGATTTGAGCCTTAGGGAACATGGGCTGCATCAACTGACTCCTGTGGAGATTTGAGCCTTAGGGAACATGGGCTGCATCAACTGAATCCTGTGGAGATTTGAGCCTTAGGGAACATGGGCTGCATCAACTGAACTCCTGTGGAGATTTGAGCCTTAGGGAACATGGGCTGCATCAACTGACTCCTGTGGAGATTTGAGCCTTAGGGAACATGGGCTGCATCAACTGAATCCTGTGGAGATTTGAGCCTTAGGGAACATGGGCTGCATCAACTGACTCCTGTGGAGATTTGAGCCTTAGGGAACATGGGCTGCATCAACTGAACTCCTGTGGAGATTTGAGCCTTAGGGAACATGGGCTGCATCAACGGAATCCTGTGGAGATTTGAGCCTTAGGGAACATGGGCTGCATCAACTGAACTCCTGTGGAGATTTGAGCCTTAGAGAACATGGGCTGTATCAACTGGGACTCCTGTGGAGATTTGAGCCTTAGGAACATAATAATCAACTGACTCCTGTGGAGATTTGAGCCTTAGAGAACATGGGCGGCATCAACTGACTCCGTGGAGATTTGAGCCTTAGAGAACATGGGTTGCATCAACTGACCTCAGAGATTTGAGCTGTAGGGAACATGAGCGCATCAATGAACTCTTGTGGAGATTTGGCGTTAGGGAACATGGGCTGTATCAACTGACTCCTGTGGAGATTTGAGCCTTAGGGAACATGGGCTGCATCAACTGAATCCTGTGGAGATTTGAGCCTTAGGGAACATGAGCTGCATCAATGGACTCCTGTGGAGATTTGAGCCTTAGGGAACATGGGCTGCATCAACTGAACCCTGTGGAGATTTGAGCCTTAGGGAACATGGGCTGCATCAACTGACTCCTGTGGAGATTTGAGCCTTAGGGAACATGGGCTGCATCAACTGGACTCCTGTGGAGATTTGAGCCTCAGGGAACATGGGCTGCATCAACTGAACCCTGTGGAGATTTGAGCCTTAGGGAACATGGGCTGCATCAACTGAATCCTGTGGAGATTTGGAGCCTTAGGGAACATGGGCTGCATCAATGGACTCCTGTGGAGATTTGAGCCTCAGGGAACATGGGCTGCATCAACTGAACCCTGTGGAGATTTGAGCCTTAGGGAACATGGGCTGCATCAACTGGACTCCTGTGGAGATTTGAGCCTTAGGGAACATGAGCTGCATCAACTGGACTCCTGTGGAGATTTGAGCCTTAGGGAACATGGGCTGCATCAACTGAATCCTGTGGAGATTTGAGCCTTAGGGAACATGGGCTGCATCAACTGAATCCTGTGGAGATTTGAGCCTTAGGGAACATGAGCTGCATCAACTGAACTCCTGTGGAGATTTGAGCCTTAGGGAACACGGGCTGCATCAACTGAATCCTGTGGAGATTTGAGCCTTAGGGAACATGGGCTGCATCAACTGGACTCCTGTGGAGATTTGAGCCTTAGGGAACATGGGCTGCATCAACTGAATCCTGTGGAGATTTGAGCCTTAGGGAACATGGGCTGCATCAACTGACTCCTGTGGAATTTGAGCCTTAGGGAACACGGGCTGCATCAACTGAATCCTGTGGAGATTTGAGCCTTAGGGAACATGGGCTGCATCAACTGACTCCTGTGGAGATTTGAGCCTTAGGGAACATGGGCTGCATCAACTGACTCCTGTGGAGATTTGAGCCTTAGGGAACATGGGCTTCATCAACTGAATCCTGTGGAGATTTGAGCCTTAGGAAAAATGAGCTGCATCAATGGACTCCTGTGGAGATTTGAGCCTTAGGGAACATGGGCTGCATCAACTGAATCCTGTGGAGATTTGAGCCTTAGCGAACATGGGCTGCATCAACTGACTCCTGTGGAGATTTGAGCCTTAGGGAACATGAGCTGCATCAATGGACTCCTGTGGAGATTTGAGCCTTAGGGAACATGGGCTGCATCAACTGACTCCTGTGGAGATTTGAGCCTTAGGGAACATGGACTGCATCAACTGACTCCTGTGGAGATTTGAGCCTTAGGGAACATGGGCTGCATCAACTGACTCCTGTGGAGATTTGAGCCTTAGGGAACATGGGCTGCATCAATGGACTCCTGTGGAGATTTGAGCCTTAGGGAACATGGGCTGCATCAACTGACTCCTGTGGAGATTTGAGCCTTAGGGAACATGGGCTGCATCAACTGACTCCTGTGGAGATTTGAGCCTTAGGGAACATGAGCTGCATCAATGGACTCCTGTGGAGATTTGAGCCTTAGGGAACATGGGCTGCATCAACTGACTCCTGTGGAGATTTGAGCCTTAGGGAACATGGGCTGCATCAACTGACTCCTGTGGAGATTTGAGCCTTAGGGAACATGAGCTGCATCAATGGACTCCTGTGGAGATTTGAGCCTCAGGGAACATGGGCTACATCAACTGAACCCTGTGGAGATTTGAGCCTTAGGGAACATGGGCTGCATCAACTGAATCCTGTGGAGATTTGAGCCTTAGGGAACACGGGCTGCATCAACTGACACCTGTGGAGATTTGAGCCTTAGGGAACATGGGCTGCATCAACTGAATCCTGTAGAGATTTGAGCCTTAGGAAACATGGGCTGCATCAACTGACTCCTGTGGAGATTTGAGCCTTAGGGAACATGGGCTGCATCAACTGACTCCTGTGGAGATTTGAGCCTTAGGGAACATGAGCTGCATCAATGGACTCCTGTGGAGATTTGAGCGTTAGGGAACATGGGCTGCATCTCTGTTCATCGGGCCTGTCTGACTTCAAGAGGGTTCTGACTTCATAAGTGTGTACAAACGCGGCAATCGCCTGCGTTGGCTAGGAGAGCACAAACACTGCGAGACTAATTTTGAAAACGGGAAGGCGTACCGTTGTGAGGACCAGCGCTGACCTTGACCGACAAGCATGTCTTTTCGGCTGACGAAAGGTCCGTGCCTGTTGCCTTCACGTCCCATGATAACAGCCCTGGAAAGAAAAATAGTAACAATTATAGACCACACTCTGTTTACATCAAAGGTAAACAACTGATAACTAACGTTGCGGAGATGGTGCGAAGGCTGGAGTAAGTGCATAATACACGTACTATGTATGATTCCGGGAAATCGGTTGGAAGCAGTGCAGATTACCGCTGGGACCAAGACATAACTTATGAAGGGTTATTCAAAATTCGATTTGCCCTATAAGTTGCATCATTTTACGTGTTTCGCAGAGTATTTTACTTTTGTCGAGATTAAACACTGCGAATGGATATACGTGAAAAAGGATCATCGTATAGGTATATAGCTCACATTACCTAGCGCGCGATTACAGTCAAAGGCCGCTTGTATTATGCACAGTCTCCCGCAATATTAAAGACCCAACCGCTGAGGCAGTTTATGCGGTGGTATACTGAGCACATTTTGGCGAGATTTATTTTTTAGAAATGAAATGTAATTTTCTCGACCCAAGAATTGTGTGCCTGACCACAACGAATCTAGCACAGCTGCCTAAAATAGAAATAAACATAGCGCGTAAGAAAATATCGACAAAACCATTTTCGTGCATACCAACAACAAAAAAACAAAAAAAAACGAAAACGAAAAACCAGCCATAGAAGAGTGGTACCTGAGTGCTTCAGCAGAAAACTATGCGTCCGCTTTGTTTATTTTTCTCGTTACGCACATACGGGGCAATCATCACATTCTCCACACATGTCGTTGCGTTTAAACGTTCTGTAATTCTAATCTAAAAAGAAAAAAAAAACTTATAAAAAGGCGTTGGACGGTTTAAGTGCTTTGTTTGTTTTTACTGCGCTTACTGACTGCGGCTATATGATTTCAGCGCTGCTACTTCTGGTGTTTGTGCATGCCTCGACTCATAAATTGTAATGTAATAACGTTTAAGCAAATCAAGCCACTATGAGAGTGACCGGCAACTTAAGAAACGCGGGTCGTGATTTATTATGTTAACACTTCTCGCTTCGTGATTGCTTTCTCGGCGTTTCGATCGGCTAACGCCGCCCTCTGACTGGCTACGGAGGGATAATGAGATGCAGGGGGACACGCCACGCCCTGCCTTCACTGAGTTCTAGGTAGAGCGTAGAAAAAACACGATATTACATTATTTAGAGTCACCCGGCGCATCCAACGTTGCAATCTGTGATCAGTGATGTAATGTACGCGTGATTTCGGGTAATTGCAGACGCGATCCCCAAGCTTAATGTCTTCTCTTGTATAATAATAATAATAAAAAAAAAGCTGAAAAGATAAAAAAAAAATTGAAACGAGTTGGAGCCGAATTCTAGAATGGTTTTGATCCCGTGAATCTGAATATCACGTTTTTTTTCTTCCTCCGAAGGTGTATAGTAAACTCGAGAAAACACGGAAAATCGTCCGACCAGTCGTTCGTCGCACCCAGATGTTTCGGCGGCCAAGCACGTGTCGCTCGTGCGGGTACCAGTGTGACGTCTTTTTCTAAACTTTTACTTTCTTTTTCTTTTTTTTTTTAAATAGCGAGAGTGCGCGTGCGTCGCTCTGATGGGCGCTGAAGATGCGCGAGAGCGGAGATTCCGGGAACCGGATATGACGTCATGCTCCGGGAAGGAGGGACTTCGGCGGTACTTAAAAAATAATTTTCTGCAGCCCCCGTGCTCCAAATTGAAAAAAAAAAAACAAAAAAACTCGATATTTGTGATTTTAGTTGCTAAATGGAGACTATTTAGATGTTTTTTTTTCTCAAATACAGAACCGCTTCAGTTTCCTTTTAAGGATATTCTATACTTCGTTTCACCTTCCGTACGCAGGCGGCGCTACATGCTGATGGGACTAATCAGACAACGTCAAAAACGCACCATCATGATGTTCGTCATCTTTTCGTACGTGTCCTATCATCACTGAACCAATCATAAAAATAAAAGGGCCCAGCGACTTGCGTTTTTGACGCATTTTGATTGGTCCCATTAGCTCGTAGTGTCGGCTGCGTCGAGACTGAAGCTGAAACGAAGTACAGTGCATCCACAACAATTTAGAATTTCGGGGACGCACGCAGTCCTAAATCACAATGCGGTAGATCCCCCTCCTCTTTCGCCCACGGTACTTTCCGGTGGTATAAAGTTTAAGCAAACAAATTCTGAAGCATTGCTTTTTATTTCGATCACCAGTACCATGCACGGTTTCAATATTGTATGTAATGTGTTTTTTTTTGCACTTTTTCTGAATGACGCGTGATATATGCCGCAACAAAATGTGTTTTGAAATTTGCCTTAACTTGTCCGCCTCTTCAAACATTTTCAAAATTCAGCAGCGGCTTAAATCCGTGAAATGGTGCGATGAATTTTTTTTAAATTAGGGTTAAATGAATTATTTTATAAACTCTTTACCGGATATAATACGGGTGCTTTAACGTTCCCTCCAAATCATTATATACTATTAGAACCTGACCCGTACCCTATTTACTCGTTAAAAAAGTTTTAAGTGTATAAAATAAATTTGCAAAGCGCCAAGAAACGCGTAATGCAACAACCAAACTCAAACTACACATGTGAAAAAAAAATTAAGGCAAATATGAATTTTGCATCGGCAAACTTTTTACGCGCGGACGGTCCACGAAACTGATTAGAAAGTTCCTGGAAAGTTTTCCTAACGCACCGTTGGATACCGCCCTTTCAGGCGGGGAGTTTTTGCCGCAATTTTGATGCTGCGGACAGGCTGTCAGTGGGAGTAAGTAAAAACGTCGATATTGCTCCTGGATCCTATCTAAAGAAGAGATTGCCGCAACGTGGTCGTGATATGGACGGCCACGTGCGCGAATTTTCTTATATAAATAGAGCACTCCTGGACCAAGTAATGAATGTCTACAGTGGCAATTGGAAAAAAAAATATCCCAGGTGCGCGTGTGCAAGTTGCCACATGGAGGAATAAAAACTATAGGTAACGCTCAGTTCTTTTCGTAATTACCTTTTACCTTACAATGTGTGCCGAAAATGAGACACATTTGCCAAGAGACCCAGTGGGAGCGGGCTGACGAGACAAGTTCACTGATTGTCGAAGAACGCTTCCTGAAATCTTCGCGACTCTTTGTAATAAGCACAGGTAAAAAGTATAGCCAATGTATTTGCATTCAAATCTGCAGTAGCAAAAAGAATCGTCTTGAAGATACTTAAACCCGAATTTAGCAGGGACACAAACACACAAACACACACACACAAAAAAGTTACGTCGACCTTGGAGTGTTGATTGCGACGGAGCAACCAAGAGTTGAACATTTGTCTGAAACGGGAAGCCGGAGCTCTTCGGACATACTGAACACTTGATCTATCTCCTTCTCAGTGCCGAAGGGTCGTCACTGTTTAGTCCGCAACGAGTCTCGGGCATGTTCCCGAGCGTAATCATCGTTACCTGTCTGACGTGAAAATAATTGTAGGTCTCTTGTACCGATTTAGTATTCAAAGACGAGCCCCAAACTAGGTTGTAGATACGGGTCGTGCGTTATGGCGGACTTGCACTATACATCTTTGAGTCATCTGTGCACCTCGGGACGAGCGGGCATGCGGGGGTAACGGATGACGCAACTGATTTTCAAGGTTTCGAGCAGCGTGCTTAGGATAATGCACGGTACCGGCGTCCCATAACTCGCGTGGTGTTGGTCAGGGTGATTAGACGAAACTGCGTAGGCGTAACTTACGTTCCTCGGACCAAATCGAGATTACATATGCATACATTAGTATATTACGTGGGTTATCAAACGAGCCGTCGGTGTCTGAGTAATAAAAGCTTGTGCGAAGCAGTTTGCTCAATAAACCGTTCGCTCACAAAAAAAAAGTCGCAATCAGGTTAGAAGTAATAATAGTAAGTGAATATGATTAAGTCAAGGAAAATGCTAGCTATAGTCGGTTACAAGTCAAGAAGGTAGAGAAGCTCCTCCCACAAGCGTGATGCGCCGGTTTCAAATCCCTCCGCAATCGAAAGAAGAGTTCACTGGAAACGCTCCTTGTTCCGCTTCAATGGATAGATAATGGCCACAGAGTGGTGCCAACTTGTCTCCGACCCCACTTTTAAGAAAGCGACCTTTGTATTCATCGGGGAGGGGACCGAGCCCCTGAAAGCAGCCTTTGTATACACCGAGGGGGAGGCTAATCCCTGAAAGTCGTCTTTGTTTCGAACGGAGGGCGAAGACTCTAATCTCCCTCTCGTGGCTTCCACAATGCTAAGTCAAAGTCGAAAGATAAAGCAAATATGTACAAAAGCCAAGACCCTCCTCGCGCGTTGGCCGCGACGTCACGGAAACGATGGGACGCTATTGGCCCCGAGCGGGACCGATTGGAGCGCTGCGATCGCTCGACCGTGACGTAGGATGGAGGATCACGTGATAAGGCCAGCTATTCCGCCTTGCTTTGGTCGGGGCCTTCGGAAGCCCTTCAATCGGTACTTTCGCATTTTTTCTGTGTTTGAAGCTTGATCAGTACAGGCGTGGATCGGCTTCGGCAGCTGTCGATCTCAGGGAGCAATGGTAAAGTACTGTTCGGGGCCGCAATGCCGCAGTTACGCGACCGACCCAAACATCAGCTACCACATCTACCCCAAGGAGAAGCATTCCTATATGATTCATGAAATGTGAACAGTCTCACCCTGCGTGGCAGTACCTTTCTCATACAGCTTCACTATTATTTGTACAATGGGGTTAAAAATATATGTACAAGTTGGAGTCACGCAATGCAAGTAGAGCTGAGTGCTAATAGACTTGAAACAGTAATTTACAGAGGGTAACAAGCCATAAAATTTCACTGACTATTTTAATGCAAACATCACTCACAGCTTAGTGGTATTTAAGCAACCAGCAGCTGCATAAATGAGAGAATGTTACGTGGCTTTATTTATTTTAATTTAAAGATTGCTGATGCAAGTAGCTGCACTCGTATTAGCAAGTAATATTTTTATTTTTGTAACCTATCTGCTTATCTTGTAGGAGCCCAAATAAAACAATTCTACAACTCTAATACACCTAGCTACAGGAATATTTGCATAATCTTTCTTTACAAAAAGAAAAACAGCGATGCTGTACACGAACTGTCATTGGCCTTTGAATGGTCTGATATTAGTTTATGAAATTAAATGTTGTCAACAAGCTTTAATATTCGTCGCTCGAAAATTCCGACATCGCAGAAAAGTTACAAAACCTGTGCTTCAAAAACGTAAAAAAAAAAAAAAAATTAGTTGTATTGTATTGATTTTGCGACTCGCGTCTTGGGAAGCGAGCATGTTACCACTGAGCCACGAGAATTTGTTTTCTTTATTCCTGAGCTACGATAACAACGGGAGACGACCGATTATATTTGGAAAAAGGCGCTTCACTTCACCGTTCATCGCAAATCGCAATCTCTAAAGGCCGGTTGAGACACTTGCGTTCATGAGTGCGTTTAACTGCGTTGTGTTGAGAACCGAAAGCGAGACACCGGCACATCTGTGCTTCGTATGAAGCGTGGAATCCAATTCAAGGAATCATGTTTGCACGCGATATAAGCAGCATGAATGTCCTGGTTTCTCGCACCCGAAACGCAGTCAGACGCAGTCAAATGCAATCAAACGCAACTGTCTGAGTGCTCCAGTTGTTTCGCTCCCGGCTCTGGCCGCGAGCTCGATTGATTTCACAGCACGCTGGCCGGTGGGTACATACAACCTAACCAAGTAATGATACACGGCATGTTCCTTCACCCATGCTTTGCAGGAGCTCGATGTGTCACCGACGTTTCTTCCATCCAGCTCGTGCGGGTACGAAGTGAGTGCCGACGTTTGGAGTACGAATCCAATGAACGTGTAGCAATCCTTATCCAGCTTCTTGATTCTACAGAACACGTGTCCCGCTTCAAGAACACTTTCGCCCTCAAGCAACAGGCGGGACATTTAGTGGGCCTTGTCCACGAACGCATTGATGCTGCTTACAGACAGCACAACTGAAAAAGGGTACACAGTTGTAACGAAATGCCCGGTCGAATAGAAGTTAAAAAAAAATTCGCCTACCTTCAACGGTAGGTCGCACTTCGTAAGCATTCATTGCGATACGCGAGACAGCCGCCGAAAACGACAAGTTGACCCGTACCCTCCGCCGCGCCAGTCCACGCCGCCGCGCTTCCGTGCGGCGACCGTTTCCCTGCTGGCCTGCAACCGGCTAACCGGCTCCCCGGAGGCATTTGTACGGTAGCCGATTTAGGAACTCGACTGGGTCGAGTAGTGAAACGAAACATTGGGTTAAAAGAAGCCTTAAACACCCGTAGTATTAAAGAAGTGAAGACCGAGACACTCCATTCTTGACGCAGAGTGCAGGAAACGGTCACGTGATCCCTCATCCTACGTCATGACGATAGGCCCGTCAGGTGGCGCCACGCCATGTTCTCGGGGCTAATTGGATGTGGAGGTGGCGGAGGGATATATGATTCCCTTGAGGGGCATTTGCCGCTACCTTCTTGACTTGTAACCGACTATAGTAAGAAATCATCGTAAATGAATTTATAAAGTCAACGACAATGTTAGCTAGTAATAAGTCATTGTAAGAGAATATCATAAAGGCAACGAAAATTCTAGCTAGTAAGTCATAGTAAGTGAATATCATAATGTCAGGGAAACTGCTGGCTAGTAGAATTCATAGTAAGTTAATATCATAAAGTCTAACAAAATGTTAGTTGTTTAGAAGTCATACTAAGTGAATATTATAAAGTAATCGAAAACGCTAACTAATTTAAGTAACGTGGAGATAATCTTAGGCACCCGCTATAGAGAATCGATATCTTGTGGACTGCATTGTCGAAAACATACTATCATCGGAGCTCAGTGGTGGCAGGTTACTTATCTGGCGGCATATATATTCTATTATATATTCAAAACGCTCTGTTTTTTAGTTACACCACTCGGTATTGGCACGTTAGAAAGGCTCTAAAGTCGATCTCGCCTGTCGCGAAAAACAACCTACATCAATGCACAACAATATGCTGCTATAATTTTAAATAATTTATTAAACATCTTTGACGTAAAATTAAAGCACCCATACGAGGCTGCGTTTTCAATGTTTCTTTTAATTTTGTTTAAAAGATAAAGCACATTATAGAAATATTTTATTGTTACTGTTTTAACTGTGCACATGTAATAGTTTCTACTCCACTTAAAAAGAAGCAAAGCTGTACTGAATGCCACAATATGCACAACTCTTCCCACTGTTAAAGGCATTAGACGAAACGCCATTACGTGCCACTTCCTAACGTTTTTTTAAAATTATTATTATTATTTTTTGTATAATAAGCTTGTCGATCGGTGCATTAGTACGATGAAACGAATGTGTCGTAGTAGCCAGGCCCCGGTTGGAGATTGTTCTGTGGGTAGTACATGCTCTAAGCTAAGAACGATAAAAGCAGTCACTCCGTGATGTATTAAATCGGTTTTGCGTCTTATCGTCTTTAGCTTATAGAACACGTACCCACAGACTGGTGACCCGGTTCCTATACTCTACATCACCCGTCGAGAGTTGGACCACGTGCTCCAACTGGACGTCATCCGCACTTCAGCGAGCAACTGGTCATCTGCCCACATTCCTGCGGTCCTATCGCCATCACCACTAAAACCAGTGCTCGTTCTAAGATGTCTACGAACGCTAGCCGCGGGCGCTGTAGAGGGCACAACACCGGAACGGGTACGCCATCCAATATAGCTGTAAACACAGTCACACAATCTTTACAATGGATGCTTACTTTACTTCTCATTGTGAAAAGGTACGTCACACACACACACACGCACACACACCAAGTTTGACCTGTGACTGTTTTTCAAATTACTACAGACACGTATGACGATTTTGAACTACAGTATACACCGATGGCTTAATAAAGGCACTATGGGGTGTGTCCCGAGCATGTTATTATAATGCCACAGGCAAAAGGAACAGCAGCACATTAGCCGATGAGAACGCAGAAGCACAAATCAGGAAGCTTGAAGTGTCAACGTAATATACCCGATGTTAGTGACTTTATAAAGGTCCGTATTTATGCGGTGTGATGACTATATATAAATCCTCTTTCTGCACACCGGTTTATCCGGGTCTCGACTCGTTCTAAGACACGTTCCATGGAACTTCCCCTCCATGCTTATTACACTGTCAGCTGTCATATAAGTCGTTTCGCCAGGAGTATAGGAGCGCTGTAGTCAAAGAAGACATACACACACTGGGAGACAAGTATAGTAAAAACGCAAGGTCATTCACATCTGAATTTATTCGTTCGATCGGCCCCATCCTGTCCGTAGCGTCGGCTGCTGCGCTTTGACGTAAGGTGGAACAAAGTGTACATGCAGCCGTCGGGCCAAGGCATGCTGGGCGTGCTCCGTAGTTAGGCTTAACCGGAGGACGGGAAGCGAATGCGGCCCGCCGGCCGCGAATCGATCGGGGTGTCTGCTGTCGAGACAGGCAGACAGGCGACAGCGTGGTCACGTGGAGCGGCCGCTCGCCCGCCAGACGCGAAGCCGCCGCCGCCGCCCGCCCACGCCCTGCAGCTGCAAAGATTCACTGACTCGAGAAGCAGTTATTGCGTTTGTCCGGCCCCTGATTCGATTTAAGGTCCGCGCGGGATGTCCGGTCCGTGAGGTGTTGCGCACACTGCCGCATACCCCGTAGTATACTATACACGTCCGATCTCTTTAGTTTTGCCGTGCTTTTTATTCGGAGCGAACGTCGGGTACTTTAAAATCTGGGTGGATTTTTTTTACGGATTTGTTTAAAGAAAAAGGCGGGAAAGCTACACCAACGTTGTCTGTGCGGGTGAGTTATTCGATCAGTCGGGCAATTAGCTTAAACCTGTTCATTCGCTCTTTAATTAGTGGAAAAAAACGTATTGTTCTAATTAGAAACTTGCTGAGCTTCTACCCTTCTCACTCGTGACAATATACTATCCCTTACAAAAAAATGAACTGAGTTTCAATTGAAAGTGTAAAGGGCTCACTCAATAGACTGCATTCAGTCTCAATTGAAATTCAATTGACTTTTTGTAATGAGTCCCTATTGAACCGTCCCAGGATATTGGCCACTGAGGCGCTATTGAGTTTTAGCAATTGCATTTCAATTGAATTTTGGCAATAGTGTTTTAATAGAACTTTTGCTATTGAGTTTTAATAAAAATATTGCAATTGAGTTTCAATTGAATTTTTGCAACGTGTTTCAATAGAATTTATTGCAACTGCGTTTAAAAAAATTGCAACTGGTTAAGAATTTTTTTGTATACTTCCTTAAAGCATGCAACATGAAGGAAACAAAGCACATGGAGGAAACGAACACAAACATCATAACTAAGCACTCACAACCCACTAATCGTACTCCCTTGACTGCCCCTACCGCCTTATATACCCTAGATAAGAAAGGTATTCATTTGGCCGGTGACCACCTCAGCATTTATTAAGGTTTTCAGTTTGCTATTTCCTCCTTGGAAGTCTCATAAATGATAAACAATGTTTCGAAGTCATTGGACTCTATCCTCTAATAGAAAAACATTGGTACAAGTAATAATCGTTCTGCTGCAGTAATCCACAACGACCAAAAACAACAAACTCAATTGCATTCTAATGAGTTAATTCAATAGAATTGCTATTGAGTTTTAGACCAGCTCAATTGCATTCGTAATGAGTAAATTCAATAGGATCGAAATTGAGTTTCTTATGACCAAACTCAATTGCGTTCCTAATGAGTAAATTCTATAGAAACGGTATTGAGTTTCTTATGACCAAACTCAATTGCCTTCCTAATGAGTAAATTCAATTGAATCGATGTTGAGTTCTTATGACCAAACTCAATTGCATTCCTAATGAGTAAATTCAATAGAATCGATATTGACTTTCTTATGATAAAAATCTATTGCATCCCTAATGAGTAAATTATTTAGAATTGATATTGAGTTTCTAATGATCCAACTCAATTGCATTCCTAGTGAGTAAAGTCAATAGAATCGATATTGAGTTTCTTATGATCAGCCTCAATTGCATTCCTAATGAGTAAGTTCAATAGAATCAAAATTGAGTTTCTAATGATCAAACTCATTAGACATTGAGTTTATATTGAGTTTCAATTGACTCTATAGGAATACAATAGAAAGTCAATTGAAACTCATTGATCATTTTTGTAAGGGATGTCCCTATCTTTGCAGCACGTAATAAATAAAATATTTTTTTTTCTTTTAAGAACGTGTATTTATTGGACGACGTTCCTAAGCGGCGACCGCTCTTCTGCAGCTTAGAAACTGTGTCCGCTGGTTTTTGAAGTTGATGTCGTTGTTGATTGTTTCGAGTTTTCATGGTTACGGATCGAAGTTGGCGCTTTGTTTTTTGAGCGCCACCGTCTGCTCTGCGCGAGATTGAAAGAAACGGGAAGTGTAGGCACGCAGTTGGATCGATAAATGTGCGGATGTTCTATAGTGTCTCGTCGACAGCCCTTCGGGGTGATCGCTAGGCGAAGCTTTCTTTTCACCTGAATCCAAAACGTGCTTCAAATGACGCACTAAACTTTCCGCAAAGAGGAATTAGGTGCGCCATACGTATTCACCGGTTCATTTTCTTCGTGAAGTTTAAATATGTGCTCGGCTTATTTACTTTTACACGCCAGGGCAGATTTATTTTAAAAAAAGAACATGATTACCATTATCAATATTACTACTGTTATTACCATCATCATCATCATCATAATTATCATCACCAACGTCATAATAACTTTTATTGAGGCCCAATAGGCCCTTGTACTTGATGATAGGGTATCAGGTACAGAGTCGTACCGACAAAGAATATTCCGAGGCCAGACTCGGTCATGTAACCATTCCACTTACCTCGCATTCTCCACACTGACCAATAGGGAGTAACGTTACGTAGCAGGTAATAAATCGGCTAGATATACGTATATGCTGGCATTTATTTACTAAGACTTTGTCCTCGTAGCTTCAGATTTGCAAATGCATTTCCCGCTTCTTTATCTTTACACGAAGCACGCTAAGCCTCTCTAACAACCTTTTCCAAGATATCCTGGAGTTGCGGGTCCCACCACATCTTATATAGTTAGTGTTACATCATAGGCTTTGTCGAAACATTAGAATTCCGCCTTGTTTGATCGAGGTTCTTGACCGTGCTTGTTGATAAGGGATAGCAAAGAAATGAAGTTGGTGCCACCATTTGAGCGCTTCTTGTTCTCGTCTGATGCAATCAATGACCCCGTGGTGTGTCCTTTTGTTCCCGTATCGTCTTCTGCGTCTTGATTACTTATTGACGTAGTACGTCCACCCGGAGAAATGCGTGCCTAAAGGATTCTCCGAGGACATGGTTAAAATATCGAATACAACAAATAAAATGGCACAGCATCCTTGTCTCCAGAAACAAAAGTTACAGAAGGAAAAAAAAAACACGAAGAGATATCATTTATTTAGTTTTGAATACTTCAAGGTACTTCACTGGACACACGAAATGTTTATGGAACGGTCTAAAGAGGTGGGGTTCGTTGCCCCGCGGATGAAAACGCGCTTCGGAAAAGGGCGTCGGCAGACAAACGTGGAAGCCTCAACTTGACCATAAACAAAGATGGTTCAATTATTTCCTTCATATGCACGGCCAAGCGCCAGCTTCCGATCGTTTTAAAATTTATCCTGTTGTATATTGCTCACAACGCGCATAAAGCAGCCCTCTACACTCTTAATCTGGGGCCACCTAGGGAGCCACCTATAGCCGTGACAAATGAGATCCAACTTGTCACGGCAAATTTTGGGGCCACCTAAAATTGCCAGCCCGTTTGCCGTCCCTTTTTAGGTGGCCCCAAAATTTGCCGTGACAAGTTGGATCTTGCCGGCCCGTTTTTTAGCTGGCCCGTTTTCTAGCTGGCCCGTTTTCTAGCTGGCCCGTGTTCTAGCTGGCCCGTCTTCTAGCTGGCCCGTCTTCAAGGTGGCCCGTTTTCTGCTGGCTAAAAAAATGTCCCGTCGTCCACTCCCCCCCCCCCCCCCCCCCCCGCAGAGTATCTCGGAGGGTCCAGGACTGTGATCCACGAAGAAAGCCAGGGGATTAAGAAGTACAGGAAATTTTCACCGTAAAAATAAAGCTGTGACGTGGCACTGAGCCTGACGTCTTCAGTTGAGACGTCATGCACATAGTCACGTCGCAACTTTATTTTTGAGTCGCAAAATATATTGGTAAAGCATTGCTAAGCTCAATTTGTATACTTAAGAGATTGACTTCCCGCGTGCTCTAGGGGAAAGTATATATACAGGAATTGTTTTAAGGGCAAGGCCGATGGTTTCTAAACATTTAAAAGAACAGTGGGTCCGCAGGTAAACAATCCATTTATTTGTTTAAATTAGATGCACAGCTGAAGATACAGGCGGTGCTTTGTTGTAATAAATACCTCATTCAAACAATAAAATAGAAAAGTATATGACAACTTGTGTCACTTGCTGAAACTTTGGTGGAGGCATGGTCGTTGCTTTCACTTGACACACTTGGCGAACTAGGACCCGCCGCAGTTGAAGGTGCGCTATCCGAGCCAAGTGTGTTGCAGTCAGCCGGAGCTTCGTGCCACAAGACGGGTCTCCGCGGCACGTCCGAAGGCCAGTTGCCTCTGTCGTCAAGGCATGATGCTGCTGTGATTAAGAATTTTCAGCATTTTATTATAAGAGAATAAGGGAGAGAGAACGTGTCTTGTATCTTAATTACGTTCTAAAATTGATCAAACAGCTGTTTTTTTTTAGAAAGTAGCTTGCTGGACGTTAAAGTCTATTCAAATGCTGAGTCATCGGCCACAAACATGGCCGCTAACATAACGTTTATTCATATGCTCTACGGAAAACAAAAGAAAGCAAAAGAAATTCGCCAATTAGATAACCGCATTTGCTTTCGGCGGCCATGCTTGTTTGTAGTTACTCGACATTAAAAAGCAGTCTGACGTCATATGGATAGACCCTATAGCTTTGGTGGCAGTTTGAAGAGGGGGAACAAAACAGCAAATTTTGACGCCACCAGGCAGGGGAGCTGAGGCTGTCCACTTGCCAGGATCTACAGGTCCATGGCTATATCATACAGGCTGCGTCATGAAACGCCGGCAAAATCGTTGCTCAAAAACTACACGTTGCACATAAAAAGCTAATTTTTTTAATATGAAAATTCATAAAGTTTGACGTTCAAATAATTATGGTGTCAAAAATCTTGAATAATTAACTTTCTGTAATTACTAAATTTAAAAGTTTGGTCAGGTCAGGGTAAAGACCTTGCTACACTGCGTCAAATATTGTAAAACAGATAGTTTGACATTTTTTTTCTCAAAAATATTGTTTAATACAATACATTTCTTAAATTCAGTTAGCCTAATAAAAGCTTATAAACTCATTCACACAAAAAGAACAATTCGGCTGACATTGACGGTCGCGTGAGCAAACGAGGGTGCACGCACAAGGGCAAACTTAGTGTATTCTAGATGTTACATTCATCATCAATTTTAGTATAAATGTTCCTTGTGTGGCCGTCCTCCTTTGCTCAACGCGATCGTCGACGCCGGCCGAGACGCGCGACTATATACCTCGGACGGCAAGCTGATGAGTGCGCCGTATACGCCGTGCTCTATCGGCGGACACTTCGGCAAGAGAAAAGAACCCCCTATAAGCTATTTACACCTTGTCGCTGTAAAATGCTGGTGGCCACCGTCGAGGCATAGCCGGCTAGCTTTCTTTGCCTCACCTTACCATAGGCAAATCGTAAGGGCTGCGACTGTGACCCGATAACTTTAAAAATTGTCACCCACCACGAGTGCTTGTGCACAGCCGAGCCGGCGTCAAACGCGAAGAGTCCGCGCTTGTAGCCGTTATGGTAAGTCCATGCTAAGGTGAAACGAAGTAAACCTGTTTTCTGCTTTCCACCGGCGACGCCAGCCGGTATCCGACTAATATGAAAAGAGGCGATTCCAAAAGTGCTTCTTAGAATACAAAAATATTGTGTATAGATACCTGTATCGTCTAGGACAGGGTCCCACTTGTCCTCTGTTTACGAGAACAAAAGTTACTAGTTAGGAAACCTTTCAGCAATTGACTCTAATCCGTTATTAGCCAGTAAGCTACATAATTACCCAGTCGGTGATGCTGAAGAGGACTGTGCCCGCAGTAACGGCACCAGCCAAGTTGGCTCAGTAGTGGTGGTCGTGCTGGTCGTGCCGCCAGATCAGTGGGCCGTGTGAACCCATCGCATTCACATGTTTCCTCATGGTTACACCGCCCGCGTCAAATTCCTTTGGTATCCTTCGACGTGAGCATCCTGAAGAACTAACTCACTGTCCCGCGGCTTCGGCGCATTCTCTTACATAGGCTTACATCACCATGCTAAGAAAACAAATGTCACCCGCAGATGCTTTCGATTAGATTCGTACTTCGTACGTTCGAAATTCATCGTCCGAAATGATTGTTAGGCGCATGCGTGCCCGCTGGCTGCGCCCGCGGGGAACGCTGGGCGGCCTCAACTGCCGCCATCTAGCGGAGAGCAGAGTGTATTTTTTCCGCTATTATGCGCATAGCCGGCCCGTTTTTGCCGGCCCTGCACAAACGGGCCGCCAAAAATTACAGGGCCGCCTACGGAGCCACCTATTTAGCCATTCGCACCATCAAAGAGGGGAAGGGCCAACCGCAGCCGTGACGTTGTACACGGCTATTTTGACGGGGCCGGATCAGTTCGCGGCTAAGTCCTGAAAACTTTGAACGTCACGGCTATGGCCGTGACGTTTGGCGGCCCCAGATTAAGAGTGTAGTCTACAGCAGTATCTTCGTAGATAACGTAGGACGTCAAGTTTGAGAGTGCAACTATTACAAAATCTACTCAATAATTTTGCTTCCCTCTGCGCCGTAGTCGCAACGTTTCAGACTATACCAGTGTCCCGGCGTATAAGCGGAGTGCAAAGTCGTCCACTTCTTGCGCAGGGGCTTGCAGTGACGTCAGAACGACGCCGAGCTCTGATTGGCTCTGATGGGAAAGATAGTGGGTAGACCTCAGAAGCCATAGCTGCCTCGAGGTCTACCCGCTGTCCTTCCAATCAGAGCCAATCGGAGCTCAGTGCGTTCTGACGTCATCGTAACCCCTGTGCACGAAGCAGGCGACCCCTCGACCTCAACCAATGACGGTGCGCGCGCTTGGCTGGCATCGTCATCGCGCGTTCTCTGCGTTGCCCTTCGATCGGTGTGCTCCTTCTTTGCGTCCCGATGCATAAAAAGACGCGTTTCAGAACGCTTGCTCTCCGTAGAGTTGATGACAGCTCAAGAAACGTATAAAGCTTGGCTTATTGTACACGTTTACGCTCCTTTCTTTGCAATTCGCTATTTCACTCTGAAAAAATAAAAAAAAAGAACTCCAGTATGTCCGCTTTCCAGCCAAACATCTCGGAAGAGTCAGTCGCTGCAGTGTAGGGAGGAAGCTCGGCCAATGGCAATGCTGAAAATACGGTTAAGTCACCTCTGTGAGACTGCAGGCATGAGAGAAGTGTTCGGCGTTCTTATCGCCTCACGGCGTAATCTCATCAGCTGCGTCGCGATAATTTAAGATGCACGCCGACTTGCCAAGAGCTTAAAGGGGGCTTCGAATTTCGACCCATTTTTAGTTGCTATTTGTTTGTCCCGATTTTGTGAGTCTAAGCAAGTTCCATGAAAGCTATAGTTTAAAACATAATGATTTTCTTTTTTTAGTTTGACTTATTTTCTTACAGCCGTCCCAATGACTAAAATGACAAGATGTTCAAGGGGTTTCGGGGTTTTCGCACCATAAAGCTATCGAAACGAATTAGTGCCCAACACACCGTGCACTCAGAGCTTTTTTTACTTCGGTACGAAAGAATCGTTATATTCGAATAACTTTTATCTTTGACCAACAATTTTGATAACTTTGCGACCAGTTATTATGAACATAATTACCAACATACGTGGATCGGGGACATCCTCGTAGCCTATCATTTACCTTGTGGCGGTACGGCTGAAGTATTTATTTATTTATTTATGTCAATATCCTCAGAGCCACAAAAGCATTACAGAGGGAGGCGCACAGCACAAAATTTAGTAAAAACAAAATAAAGTACAAACGATGTAAAACACGAGCAGTCAAGGTTAGTATCAACAAAGACGATTGGTTATCGCAGTTTTGAACAAACAGGTGATAATATGGATACTAACGATGCGGGTAGGTGGTTCCACTTGGAAGACGTTCTGGTATGAAGGAATCAATGTAGGCGTTGGTATACGAGACTGACGAAATACTACTTTGCATTGATGGTCGAGGCGAGCAGAGATATGTGGGGGAGGAAGAAGAAAAAAGTAAGGTTAGAGTAATAAATCTTGTGAAAAATTTGACACGGGCGGCTCTGGATTCCCTCATTTCAAAAGCCTGTTACATAATAAAAATACCCCCCCCCCCCAAAAAAAAAAAAAAAAAAAATTAAGGTTTTTTATTTTAATAACGCAGAACGTTCTACATACTAAGGTTTGCTACTTCTGAAAATCGGAGATGTTTTATATATAGTTATGAAAGCAATTTTTGAAGCTCAACGACCAACTTCGTTTTAAAATCCACAAAATAAAGAAAAAAATATTAACAATGAATGCAGAAATACAGCTCTTATATAATAATAATATATATATATATATATATATATATATATATATATATAAAGGAAAACTCCTGGATATTCAGTTTGCATGGTATCGATAGAGCCCTCTGCAAAATAATGGTAGCTTTTTTTTATGGCATTTGAGCGCAGCTACGATGAGCGCGGCGCTTATTTTATATCTATGGACGACGCGATAACAGCCAGTTCTTTTCATAAAGTTTTGAGACCATTAAACGCCCCGTAAGCATACCAATTTACGTGGAAGCGACGTGTGCTATAAAAATACTTTTCCTGGGAAAGATAAAAGTAAGCGAAGTCTTTAACGCTAGAACCGTAGCGCAATAACTGCAGCGCTAAAGTGCAAAAAAAAATCGTGGCTCTTCTTATTTTTTTTTTTAGAATGTTTTTCTACAATTTTTTATACATTCCGTCGAACCAAAGATGAGCGGCGTCTGGTTATTGGTGTGGTTTTAGAACCGAGCGATGGCTTCAAATTCTTCACTAGATGGACAGTGTGCTTTTAGGGCCATATGTCTGCTTTCGTTGGTAAACTTTGACTCGTGCTAAAAGTTTTTATTCAACGTTCATTACAAGCAACGGAGGCTTTGGGTGAACTGGTGTTAATTCTTGTAACGTTACCTAGTAACAAAAAGTGTGCGTTGAAAAAAATATTTAACCATTTACGCTTTTTTTCTCAATAAAAGCAAAACAAAATATAAACACAACAAAGAGGAATATGGCAAAAATAGACGGATATGTCTATTTAGCACAATTTTTAATAATTTCTAATGTAATAGCCTCGACCTACCTATAAAATTTCTTAGTCAAATGAACCGGCGAAGCTACGCACCTGGACCAGTGCACTTTCTTTCACAGCAGTCGTTCATGCCCTAAATTTTAAAAAAAGGGAGTCAATTCCGCGTTAACTAGCTTTAACTTAACTTTACCAACTTCGCACGGCGACAGTTAATCATATTACCAATTGTTTTTCACTCCGAAAAAAAAAAGAAAGAGTCGAATATCACGTTTCTAAGTCAAAGCAAAATAAGGGGGCGTGTTAATATCTACCCTAGCAGGGCCGGCATTCTTTACCACTGATATCGTGCGCACGTACAACGGACTATACGACCTTATCTTCCCCCGTAATTCCCTTTTTAATTTGTACGTTCTCCAAGACCCGTCATTAGCGAAAGCGCTTCGTTCCTTACTTAGCGATGGATCGGAAGATCTCCCATCAAACTCGGCCCGAGGGACCTCCGTCAAGTGTGGCGCTCGCGTTGATGGATCGTCCTTGCTCGGCGCTCCGTCTCAGCTTAAGATGGACCGCGGCAGACGATACCAGCCGTCCGAGCCAATCCACGCGCAGTGATCAAACCACGTGACTATGCGCCTCCGCGCGCCGCGCCCCTTCTGAAGTTCACGTGACGCGGACACGGCATTGGATTCGACTCGATGGCTCGTAGGCTCTTCCGCGGTCCATCGCGAGGTAAAATGGAGTGGATAGACTACATGCGAGGCCCCGTCGAGAGTTTCCCGAAGATAGCGGAGAATCGATGCTCGTTAATTGAATGATAGCTTTCCTCGTCACAACTTGCTTCGATAACGTTCCGTGCCCATATTTACTCGGCAGAATCGTTCGTTCCTCTAATACATCCGTCTTAAGGTCGGTTCACGCAGGGGAGTTTGCTTACGGTTTCTTACGTTACGTGAGGTGTCAGCGGGACATTGGTGTTTGGCACGTCGCGTGCAAAGCTGCTCCTTGAACCGGTCGCCAAGCTTCATTCGACGCACGGATGTCCCCGTGTCTCGCGACGGAAACGGTCGTAACCTAACATAACGTAGGAAAGCGCTCTTGTGTGAACCGACCTTTAATCTGTTCGCCATCCGAAAACCTCTATACGTATCTATATTTTAAATCTCTCCAGTTTTAATCTCTCCATTTGTCGCGGAGAACTTCCGAAACGCACGCCGCGTCCCTTGCGTCTCGAGGCCCGTTCACATACTTGGGTTTGCTTAGGACCGAGTCCGTGCGACATCGAACAGTGGGGAGCGTTTGCAATCTGATGGAGGACGCCTCCTGCGGGAATCGATCGCAAGTGCGCATACGCTGCGTTTTCGCGGGGCGAGGATGAAAACGGGTGGAAAAGCAGGAGACGCTTGCGAACGATCGACGCTGTCCACACCACCCCGCAGCCCCGTGTTGCAAACACGACCCGTAAACCACGTGACCCCGATCGTGCGGTCGAAAACTCTCCTAAGATACACAGGCTCTCTAGAGAACAGACTGGCATGGTGGCGCCATCTATGAGGTGACCCTAGAACTGCGTTTCACTAAAGCGAAGGTGTTGCACTCTTTGCGAGATCAAGTGTATACTTACAATCTAGGAGAAATTGTCGTTTATAGCAATATCGAATTCTTATTTTTTTCAACCCAAGAAAGAAGAGATGATCAGCGATAAAAACAGGAAATATACGGGAACTGCAGGTGTTCCACGGCCACCCGACAGATGGCACCAGTGTGGTCTCTCGTCGTAAGAGATCACGAGAGGTTTTAAAGCATTCGGTCGTAAGCACTCGATGCTGGGACTAGCCACGCCCTTTCTTTCTTAAACGATTAGTTGCTCTAGTAGCCATGAACTGCACTCTGCCTCCGGTTGTTGCGGAGACGAAAACACTAGCCAAAGGCTGAGGGACGGTTCGCAACTTCGAGAAGAGCATTCCTACGCACCACAAAGTAGTCCGCAAAAGTAATTTTTTTAAAAACAACTGTTTTGTGCGTAAACATTGCACAATATTCCGGATGTGTACTGCTGAGAATGATTTGCAACTAAAGGAATGAAATATCTGAAGTTTATGTTTTTATTAATATATGTAAACGCATGTGGTTTGGTGAAAACACGTACATCCGCTGGCAACACGGCTGCAGCGCTCGGTTTTTCTGTGTGATTTCGTTCCCGTAATCGTCGAATCATGTGCTTCGCTTTCCTCACCGAGTCGCTTCAAAACGTCCTTTCGCAAAGGCACGTTTGGGCGTCAGGCGCAAGAGGTCCTAATGAATGTCTACTTTCAAATTCGGCACGAGACTCCGGCCGCGTCGTACCGCGAATGCGTTGTAAACAAGAAAAGCGTACGGGCCACTACAATTCACTGGTACGCGGCGAAATCAGGGCACCCCTTTACCTGCCGATCACATTGAACGCCGAGAAGCTGGTGGAAAGGACTGCGCCTGGAGCCCTGGTATATCCAGACAATACAAGGAAACATCAACGGCCGGGTCATCGGGCACCTTGCAACGTGTACTTACATCTCGAAACTATGCCGAACAGGTTGAAAGCTCGGACACAGACGCCAGCGGCCAGCCTACGTACTGACATCCCCTGTGACTAAATTTCAGAACGTGAAAGGGCACTTTTTAAACCTGTAGCAGACGATACCGTTGATACACCCGTAGCAGACGACGAACCCAAAACAGATTGATCGCGCCATCTGTATTTTCGAATATTTTCCCACTTTGTACGACGTGCAATGAAGAGCGTGGTGGTGCAAACGTTAAAGCTAGTTTTTTATTATTATTATTATTTTTTGGAAACACAAAATGATGACACATAAAAGACTGCGGGGCCCACGGCTTTGAAAGGAAAACGTGACGGACATTCCGGATAATCGCCTATTTACCCGCACGTGTTTGCCTATCCAACCAGCGAATAATAACAACGACAATGGAAACACCCGGTGGCTTAATAACCTGCGTCCCACACAGTGCAGCGAGTTTCATAAAAAAAAGTTCGTAATTGCGTTACGTGTCGTACGAAGAGCGATCGTGTTTGCGAAACACGACAAGTTAGCGCTTGATGGGATGTTGCGTTGTCAGGTTGGACGGTGCGACAAAAAAGGGTTTGGGATTAACGTCGGAAATTCAATCTCATGCGGCGACCCTTTACAGGAAACTTTGTAGGGAAGGACAGGGGGATACTGCTCTATCAAAACAAGGCAGCCCAGAAGGCGTTCTCATCCGCGTAAACTTGAGAAGAAATAGATGAGCGAACTTTTATAACAGAAGCCGCTATAATAATCTTTATTTTGTTGTGTCCACAAACAGCACAAAGCCTAAATAGTGGTACACAGTTCGTCATTGGAAATTAAACGCAGACAGCCACATAGATTCAACATTATAAACAAATGATTGACTCCAGTGTACGTCGAAAAGTTGTCACGTCACTAAAAATGTCACTATAGCAGATTGGTCAAGCCTGTTAAATTCCAGCTGCATTCTTGTTAAGGGAGATGTATTATATAAAGTCCGGGGTAGAACGGGCTCTGAAACCGACTTTAAGCTGTTTACACTTTAAGCTGTTTACCGGCGATGATCTCTTTTTTTCAAATGAGAAGGGACGTTTTTGATGGACTGTCATAAAGATAAACAAATTGTATTTTACGGGCTACAAGGAAAGCTATATATTTTAAATAATTTTCACAATTTTATGTTTCGGGTAGTCTCGCACAAATCACCAAAAACAAATTTGTTTTATTATCATTATCACAAAACATGCCACTTTCATAAGCTGTCAGCAAATTTGGTAATTTACGACCTTGGTAATCGGTGGAGTCTAAAGTGAATACCTCGGCATTGACTACGCGAATGCACGCCGTTATACGACGTAGTTCCAGGTCGGATCCGGCAGGAGCGTGTTCTTCGAACTGCCAAGTTGCGATGCGTTAGGAACACCCGTGTATGTCAATACTCAACTCCTTGTTCTGGCAGATAACGACGCGAGAACGGAAATAGGCCTACACACCTTGTCTTCCTAAGGACGAGGCAATTTGAAACGAATTCCGATTGTCTTAAAGACCACGGGCGGATTCACGTTTAAGGGCCCTAAAGATTAAAAATAAAAAAGTAAAGTATGAATCGTTGCAAAGTGTTTTTTTGTTGTTCTCTTACACGCTATTTCATCTTTGAGAGCGGGGGTATTCTGAGTTTAGCAGTCAAACAGTTAAATTAAGAGGCGTTAGTAAACACACTAAATTACTTGTCACTAACCGGCAGCCATTGTTGGCGATTTTATTGCGTATGCCAGTTGTGTGAGGCACCCACGAATTTCGCATTGTGTTTTTTTTTATATCTCAATATAGTACGAACAACTCTTTTTCATAGCACTATGCGCCTGATATATATATAAAAGTTTATATTATATGATATAAAAGTTTTTATTTTTATATATATTCCTAAAACCTCGTGATGACAGTATATAGAGTCTCAACTCGGAACGAGGTTATGGAGTGAACCTAAGGTCATCAATTCTTGTTTAAGTGAAGAGAAATTAGCTCGCCAGGAATTCGTGCTGACGAGATGCGTTTAATTTCTTTTTTTTTTTTTGCGTTTATGCCTTATTGATTCTGGTGGAGAATCATTAAGATGGTCCCTACATGCTCTTTACAAGAATAAAAGAAATAAAAAAAAAGAACCTGAATTCATTAGTGACGAACTCGGTGTTGAAACTCGCCCCTTTCCCGGAGAAGCGTAGACCAAAAAGCGCAAAAGAAGCAAAACAAAGTAAACTGTTTAGAACGCATGCCTCTTCACTGCCAACATATATTACTTTTCTTCTTTTTTTTCTGGGTAGGAGGTATTGCTGGAAATATATTTTTTAGATATCTGAAAACCTTCGAGATCCTCCTCTAAACGGATAAATCTACAAGAAAAAAAATCTCGAGTGCTTGAAGAGGGGAACCTGACTTGAAAAATTGCGAAGTCGGCTAGACGTGACAAATAACCTCATTTTAAACACCCAGACGCGTTTCTGCCTCGCGTCGTCTCGAACATAGTTATTTTCTATTTCACTTTTAATTTTTTTTTAAAGAATGATAGTTTCGAACCGTTTTAGCTGTTTTGCGTTTAAAAACCTCCTCCCCTCCTCGGGCTAAAAAGAAATCAAAACTTTGGAGAGGAAAGAAAAGAAAAAAATATACCCGGAGCACATTTCTCGATTTCCATCCCTTGAACGAAATAGCATTTTTTAACGCGAACTTGGAAGAAAAATTATACATATATAAAAAAAGGAGGAAAGTTATCTTTTTTTCTTTTTTTTATAGCCGGGACTTTTAAACGAGTATCACGTTGGGATTCTGGATGTCAATGGGGAAGTCATGAATTGCTTTCACGCTTCCATTACACGCCGTGTCAGCTGTACGTCCGCAGGAAAGCCGAATCTCAAAATGGAAGCAGAGACAACATTGCTTTGCTCAAAAGAAAAAAAAAATTGTAAAGTTGTTTGATTTTGGAACAAAAAATGTTATTTTTCACGCGACCTTGAAAGTTCCAAAATATGTCGGATTGCAATGTGAACGATTCCTAAAAGAAAAGAAAAAAAAACGTGCTCATACCCTTATGGCGTGAGATTTTAGCCACTGAGAAGACCGTCGCTTATATTTACAAATACAAAAGAAGAAAAAAAAAAATGGTTAGAGGTTTGTACCAGTCTTTTTAAATAACGTGCGCCGGAATCTGTACATTGCTCGTAAGTCGTGGCATCATTTGGGACTGCTCCATCCACCCGAACGAAGAAAAAGTAGCGTGCAGTATGTGTATACCTCAAAGAGAAACAGCGCTTTTAAAAAGGCAACGTATCTAGTTGTCGAGGTCCCATTTAGATCGGGGGTAAAGACAGATTCTCGGATGCGCGTTAGCTAACAGCGCCCTCCAAATTCGGAGTTCCTTTCATCTCCGCATGCGCGCACACCATACTCGGTGACACACGGCGAACATCCTGGTGGGGATGCAGCGCAAAGCGCATTTCTGTCTGCTTCTAATTAAGGCAAGTGGAGTAGCGGGAACTGCCCATCGCCCGCACAGCCAAACGTTGTCGGCGCTCTCGTGGATGCATAACCGCCACAGAAACGTCTACCCACAAAAGCTACAACAAACAAAAAACGCTCAAACGTCTAACGTCCCTTCCTTTCTTTTTTTTTCTTTCCCTCTCGTGCGAACACATCGATTCCCGTCGGGACGTCTGCGGCTCCTCTTCAATCTAGTTAGTGCTCTGAGTCAGAGTCCAAAAGTAGCCGACTCGACCAGTCGCCCTGCAACGTTGATCCCTGAGCTGACAGTGCGGTGGAGGCTACGTTCTCGTTGGAGCAGTCACCCGTCTATCTTTCGCCACACGATCGCGCTCACCGCCCATAGCCACGTGGCACAGACGGGGGTTTAGAGACGAAAGGGGTGGGGGCCGATTGGAGCCCGGCGAACGCCTAGCTTCTCCCGTATACCGTCAGCTTAGCGGCGAACGTACCACATCGTCGTTGACTGCGCGCATCGACAGTACTGTCCAAATATGCGCCTGCATCCCAAACACTCGGAGGCAAACACACTTACTCGCTGGCACCCCGGACGCAAAAGTGGCGGAGCTAAACGAAGGAGGAGCGGGCGGGGTGTGGTGTACTGAAGGACGTGTGCTGGCACGGCCCAACCCTAAAAGCATGCACGCTCACGGCCCGAGAACTGGGAAGTGGAGGGAGATGAACGACCTCTCCTACCCCTTTCCCCATCCACGGCACGATTCAATTTGGCCGAGCCGTCGGTCGCCGTCGGTTCCGGCCGCGCCGCACGCGAAAACGAAATGATGTCCGGGCAGCGTTGTGCCACTCCGGCGCTGGATGACGGCGCGCGGTGGCAGCGGCGGCGAACGGGCCCAGCTAGTCCGCGAAGCTAGTGCGTATATTTTGGTGCGCGATTGAGCAATGCAAGAATATATATATATAAAAAAGGCTGAAAGTAAAAAGAAAAATTATCTTAAGGAACAAAAGAAAATATAATAAACAAATGAAAAAAAAGAAGATTATTGCATTTGTCCGTTAGTTGTTCTTTCCCGTCCGAAATGGTTTCTTGATGTGCACCTACCTATTGTGAATTAGGTTGTCGCTTGGTTATGGTTATACGTGCGTCGGACGCGTTCGATGCAGCGAATTGACGATTATGAAGGAGTTTCTATAACACTGTATTATTTCTGTCTGTTACGTAATTTTTTAGTTGTTCCCATGCTGACGTCAGAGGCTCGCGCTAAATAGATGACGTCAGGAACATAATGATGATGAGGGTACTCAAATGGTATCGTAACCCTAAAGCAAATAAAAAACAATTCAGAAAAAAGGAGACGGGAACAATGTCCCGAAAATCAGAAATACTTAAAGAAAAAAAAAACGTTTCTAATTAACAGATGCGTACAAAATGTGTCAAGACGAACTTTTCAAAACTCTTATAAACATCAGATCGGCTAGCTGGTTGCTCAAAGTTCAATTAAAGATCTCATACATTACAGTCGGTACCACGCGGAGTGTAAGCAAAATTAATTAAAATGCGCGTAATTAGGTTGATTGACAACTTCAGAAACGCAAGGCTCCGAGCATCTTATTATGGCTTCGCCACCAATGGGATCACGGCATTGGCCATTATAGGAACGTTTGCAAAACGAATCGCGAAGAAGGAACGCGAACCGAATGACGCCTGCCTCGCCTTTCTGAAGTTCTCACTGACTGTGCAGCCTTCTACTGCGAGGGAGGATGAGTTTTCTCGATTAGATTCGTTAAGTTGTAATAAAAATACGTGATGTATTTTTTCCTGCTTATTTAATCGAGAACTTGACACGTCAGGGTCATATAGTCACTGGCAGATATTTTTAGTGCCCTGAATGTTTACACTCGAAGGATGCTAATTCGCCTAAATGTTCTGCAAACTTCTTTTTCTTTTTTTTTATTAACGGGAATTCTGTATTTTTTCGGCATAATATCCTCATCTTCATCAGCGCCGCAGGAAAGGCCGAAGAGACTAGATGTTCGTTCTTTCTTTTTCAACCATCTCTCGGAGCGGTGGTACGAATAAAATGAAAAATAAAGGTTGTGCTAAAATAAGTCTCATGAAACGCAAAATAGGAACCTGTAAGAACAAAAATAAGCTCGTTTACTTTTAGATGTTTAGAGCCACGCTTCACGCAAAGCGGTATATTATTCTTGTTCATGGATCGGCGGATCCATATCGAGCGGTCTAATGTTTATAGCTACGTAAAGCGAGTAAAACGAATGGAGTGATAAGCCTGGACTAACGACACAGAGGAACGACTGGCAGGCGCTATGAACGGTAGATTCTGGTAGCGTACTTTTTCTTTTTTTGAAAGATAGAATTGTGATTTTGGCAATGCTTATTAGATCAGCTATCCGCCTTGAAGTATTAATACGGGCACCGCTCTTTCCGTCGGCTTTATCGACCGATGGCTGGTAATAGCGAAGCCCATATATCTTAGTGCCTTATCTTAGTAGAATTGCAATTTGCCTTATTTTATGTGGTTAGTGAGCTCACTGGTCCTTTGCCGCATACTAAGACGTGGACATTACTCCTTTCAGATTTCAAAATTTGTTGCACTTTCTTCACATTACAGGATTGAAAATCAGAGATCATAAAAGCTCATATATTGTACGCAATTTTTTCATAATTTTTATTAGCGTTTAATTAGCTCGGTAGCTGGACGTTCCCTTCCTCAACTCGTAGCTTATTGATTTGCATTGTTTTGTGCGGTTAGCAAACCCACTGGTTGTTCGCAACATTCTAAAGCGCAGGCATTGCCCCTTTGAAACGAGTGGATTCGTTTCACTTTCTTTACATTTCAGGATTTTAAATTGGGAATTACAAGGAAACATGGATTCTATTTCACGCTTTTTCCTTTTCATACTTCATCAGTTAATGCCACGACGCACCAATAGATCGGTAGCTCATACAAACAAACACGTTAGTAGCTCGTGTGAGGGGAAGTGAAACGAGCATCTGAAGATTTATGATCACTTCATAATGCGGGCACACTTAAATCGCTGTCTCGTATAATCGCGGTAAAAGTTCCAGATACGAGGAAAAACAAACAAATGTGCGCCCGACGAGTAGCAGGAACACTGGGCGAAATTGTTTTCCGAGAACAGATGCCGGAGTTCTCACAATTAAGGCCATCACGGTCCCGTTGCATCTTCTAACTGGTCCCTCTATATAACAAAAATGTCGAAAGAAAAAAAAAACACCAAAGAACACAATTACTACGTCAACAACAACTAAAACGTTCTTGCTTGTCCTCAAAAAAAAAAAAAAAAAGAACACGTAAGGTTGCGAAAAATAAATGTGGAAAGAAACTAAATTGCACACCGACGTGCACGAAGTGGGGAAAGCCTTGTGCCGACGGCAGAAGCAAAGTAGTCGCTAACGCTGACGACAGATGGCAGCACCATCAGCGCTCCGAAATAGCAACGCCAGGGCGTCGTCGTCTCCCAAGTTAAGTGCAACGAAGGCAAGCTAGTCAGGACTCAGTAGAGGGGGACTTCGAATCGGCAGACACACTGCACCTTGGCACGAAGGCGAGTTTGCACGCGAGCGCATCAACTATACTCACTGGCAATCTAAGAAACACTGAGCGTGAGCTATTTATTATACTCGTGCTTTTTTTACTCGTGGTTCGTTCTTTTCCGTTCTCATCGGCGAGTGATGCATTCTCATGGGCCGCATTAGCCGATCACCATTAACCGATCGCCACTAGATGATCGGGACTCACCGCGTACGCCCTCTGTTTCTTAAGTTGTCAGTCAATATAGCGAGCGACGCGATATGTAGCGCACTCTTACAGGAAGCATTTTAGCTTCTACCGAACCAGAGACGCTGGCGCAGCAAATGTGCAACTTTTGTTATTCCTTCTGAGCCTCAGTGTGATCGAAAGTACCTGTCGTATCGCTATTCGAAAGATCATTGATTGACATTAGTGCAGTTTCGCTATTAAGAAAACTTCGTTGCTTGGTAACTGACCCTTCCCCCCTCCCTTCCCTTTATGTAATGTCCTAACTGGGCCTTTAAGCTGAAATAAATCTTCGACAGAAAAGGGAAGAAAAAGAAAAAAGACAGAAACAAAGCAATACGGATTGTTTTTTTTTGTTTTTTTTGCCACTTGAAACTTTGCTGGCGTTAGGGACCGACCATATGATTAAAGATAAATGCCATTGATCTTAGAGATGGATATCTTTTCTGAATGGTCGATTTCGTAAAGAATTTTGCCGCACGGTAATGGTAAAGTGACCAGAAGAGTCTACATTTCCTAGTGAAATGTACACATATATTGGGTGCCCAACCTGACCCGTCTGACCTATCTCTCATTAAAGTATCCCCATGTCTATCTTTATATTTTTCTGTAAACAAAAATGTAGAAGTATTGATAAAAAAATTATACAGGCCGTCATGTTTTTTGTTTTTTTTTCAAAGTTATTTCGTTGGATTCAGTAGAATACTTCTATAGGCTCCGAGTTTTCGACGCCGCAGGTCAAAGCCGTTAGATGCAGGCGTGTTCTCATTTTGAGCATATTCGTGATCACATGAGGACGTTGTGACCCGTTTTACATTTCATGCAAACGTTGAATTAAGAAAGAAAAAAAAAGAAAAAAGGTTTTCTCGAAAACATAAGGCATGCAAGGGAAGACGTTCAACGGTGTCAGCTCAAGAGAAACCACTATATACATTCTGAAGGGGACAATTATATCAATAAACTTTTAAGAAAACACAGCAATAAAATGTTGTGATAAATGTATTGTTTTATATAAATCCCATGGTCAACCCGCCCCCCCCCCCTTTCTGCCTTTTTTTTAAATCTTGGTCCTGGTATATTTTATGTGCACTTTAAAGGGTACTTCAACGAATTTTGAAATGATCCACAGTATCCGTAAATGACAATCGCACGTTTTTTACTTTCAGCCTGATGGCTGTATTTTTCGTTATTAACGGCCAGCTCTGGCAAGCGCTTGGAGTGCAGCCAGCGGAGAGCACGTGACAGCCACCGCAATCGTGACGTAGATTGTCTCGGGACTAACAAAGCTGCGGCGAGGCTGACGTCGACAGGATGTCCTAGCCGTTTCAGTCACCGAAATGACCGAAGCACGCCAGCGATCGAGCCACCGCAACTAACCCCAAAGCTGCTTTTGTACAAATTTTAAGTGACGCGTTAATCTTCTATATTCTTGTAGAAGGACAATAGCGACGGGAACCCAACAAAGAGACTCCCGGTGAGAGGGGAGTTCATCCTTCCCCTCTTCTCTCGTGATGACCGGAGAGCTGGCGGGATGACGTCGTGTTCAAGGCATGCATACTACTAGGCGTGACAGCCATCGTCACTACCTGTCTAGGTTCCCAGACGGGCATTACAAACGAGGCTTTCGTCACATCCACGCGGTGCTCTTTGCAGTCGTTTAATTCGTTTTAAAATTCTCTTTCGTGCCTTTTCCAACAAGAGATTGTTGTATCTAATGTGATATTGCTTCCTTGAACACGAATAGACCAAGAAATAAGGTGCCGAAAATTCGCTGTAATTTCCCTTTAAGATATCGTGGGAGCGATTAGCTTGGAATGATATATGAAATTGACTGCAAAAGTGATAGAGAACTCTAAAAATCATATTTGTTTATTATATTCATTATATAGTGGCATTTTTGGCATCATATGCATAGTTCGTTCGATTACCGTATTTGCTGGTGTAATAGCCGCGCTGTTTATGAACAAAACCTGTAGGTCTGCTTTCTCGCTGAGCACGGCGATAAACGTATCTCCACAGTCGGCAGAATAATGGAAGCGATTTACGGGACAGAGATAACGTCTTGAAGCGAAAATGCTGTCTGCTCAGACAACACGCTCAGATCGCATTTTTATGGAGAATAATATTCCCAACCCCGTGATTCGCTGCGTTTTTATGCAGAACGCGATGATTGGCTGTATATGCGTTCTGCAGGAAAGTAGACGCAAAGGCCTTGTTCATAAAGCTGTTACTTAAACAAGCACGAAAAAAAACAACGTTGCCGGTTTATTTTTAAAGTTTTACGTAATCATGTTTCAAGAAGGAGAAAAAAATCGAAAAAAAACCAACAACTAAAGTTGGGATAAGTACTTGTTCTAAAGCATTCAAGTCTTTGGCGAGCTGCAGGGCATGAAAAACAAACTTGCGAAGACAAATACCAAGAGATTTTGAAAACACACTGCAGGAGCGGAATGTGTTCTTATGGTATATTTTATTACAAATGTGAAACTACCTTTCAGAGTGATAATAAACATTTCGTTTCGTATTCTGGCACATTTACAAAGATGCCGATGTTGCAGTGTCAGGCACCCTTTCACCGAAACCTGACGAGACAAAATAAAACGCATAAAATCGAGGGGCTGCTGGCCACAACCGGAAGATGGCGGAAACTCGTGCCGCAGTAAATCTAAACGACAAATATAAAAACTAAAAAAAAAGAAGAAAAGCAGGTTGCCTCGATAAAAGCTTACTGGTACGCGCGGAGTTCGGTCGCTGTGGAGCCTCCGCCCTGACGCAAAGCAAGCAACTGGCATCAGACTCGTGCTGGAAGTTCGAAAGCGAAAGGTCGATGCACTTCACTTCCGGGCACTGTTTAAGCACGCAATTTCCGGTCAGACTTTAGCAGTTTTAGGTTTATGGGGCCGGCAGTCTCGAAAAAAGATGCAATGGATTATATACATTGTCGGCTTGTATCAAAGCAAACGCCGTCTGTTTCTTTTTTTTCCTTGATTTGCATTGTGTTTGACATTTACAATAAATGCAGAAGACAGCCGCAGGGGCGCACTCAACGTCCGTCTACAACGCCGGAAAGACATTCAGAATGACGACGGCTTGATTTCTAAAAATACACACACGTCTGGCCCGTGCAGCTGTTGATCCTACAACAACTTTGTCCATAATTGCTAACGTTTTTTGTTTTGTATTTTGCTAAAAAATATAACAACATGTAACCCTATCTTTGTTTTCAAACTGTACGAGTATTTTGTGGTTGTTGTTGTTTTTTACCTAGATACCACAACGTCGATAAGATCCCCGTATAGGTGGAGTTCAGCTCTTACAGCTTGCAGAGCTGACGTATGGAATCGAGACGCCTGTACTTCGTTTCACTCTAAGTCCAGACGCCGCCGACGTCACGAGCTGATGGGACGCAATCAGGCAGCGTCAAAGGCGCACCATCATGGAGTTCGTCATGTTTCTGCACGTGCTCTATCATCGCCGAATCAATCAGAAACAGAAAAGGCCCAGGGACCCGAGCTTTTGACACGCTGATTGGTTAGTCCCTTTAGCTCGTGGCCAACAGTTCGACCTCCGCTTGACGATGTCGAGGCGGATGAGCGTATAATAGTCATACAGACACACGCACACACCGGGGCCGCCTGCACAGACGGCAGCAGAAGCACGCGAGCATGCGGAGTTACAGCGCTGGAAGACAGTTAGTTGTCTTCTTTATCTGTCTTCCTCTTTTTGGCATCATCTTTCTTTCGGGTGTCCGCAATCAGTAGAGGCTCGGGTGCTTCGATTATTGGCGAACTTTCTGAGCGAACCCCAGAGCTGCGTCTGTATACGATACACTGGTGCGGCGTGGGAGCAGCAGATGGAGCCAACGACGCCGGGGACGACGACGACTTCCGGATGCCTGCCGTCGTTGCTGGCGGCAGCCGCCGTCGGAAGGGTTCGCCGGGCCCCATCGGCGACTCACCTCCCAACTATTCGGGGTATGCTGCCAGACTTGCGTCTTTCTTTCTTGCTGTCTCAAACACGTCTGCACTACTTCCTTTTTTCTTTTTTCTTCTTTTTTTTTTCTCGCTTCTGTCGCGGACTCTTAAGAAACAGAAACATGGAATAACAAAGTAGGAACGCGCTAACGGAATGGCAGAGGCGAGGAAAGGGGGAAGGAGGAAGAGAGAGAAAAGAGAAGACAATAAATACTTGCTCTTTTTCGGTGATGTAACACCGGGTTTCGCGCTCCCTTAAAAGAACAAATTGTTGGAACAAACAAAATTGAGCTAAAGCTTCAAATTTGACCTTTTGATGCGAGTTATTGCACGAGGCTGGCATTGTAAAACTCGGAGCGAGGGAAAGACGGAAAAAGAGGACCAACAAAACTTCGTGTTTGTCGTCCTTCGTCCTTTTTTAGACTTGCTCCGGGGTTTGCAATGTCAGTCTTAAAGCAGCTCGACTGCACTCTTGATTTAGTTATATTTTGTTTAATGATTTATTCTTGGGGGTTCAAAGGAGATGCTCAGGCGCAGAAACAAAGTCGAGTATTGTATTCACGCGCTGGCCGGCCAGTTTTGCTCGGAAACTAACTTTCTGGTGAAAACAATAAATATATTCTTTTAGCCGATAATCCCACAGTGCCGTGAAAGATACGTGCTCGCTGAACCAGTCAACCATCAGTCTTGCACCGTGTGATTATACTAATACGCTCTCTGCGCACACTCACGTGTACAGAGAGGGATTAAGCGATAAAAGGCAGCTATTGATTAGGAATTAAGCGATAAACGGCAGGAATTTATCGGTCTGGCGAGCAAGTAACTTACACCCACCTTAGCTCAGTGGTGAGAATAGTTTAATTTCAACTTCAATTATTCAATCTTTTTTTTAATGTCCACTCCACAAGACACGCTTGAAAGATAATGGTTACGGTAAGAATGGTTCTAGTAAATATTAACCAAAAAATAACAAATATTTTAGTTTCTTCAGCAATAACTACGAAAATTGTACTCAAACCTGAAGCGTCTAATTCTCAATCCATTGGTTACAGCGCAAACTGTAGTCAGCTATTCGGAGCTTTCGGGGTGGTAGTTCCAAGATGGTGGAAGAGACGGGGATAGATTTTTCGTGCGTCTGCTCGCTGACGCTGGTCAGTGTGCTTAAATTTATTTATTTGGCGACAAATGCGAAACAGTTAAGACAGAAGCGTATCATAGGTGACATAGATGTTGACATACGTGAGGAAAACCAGCATGTTGTTTTTTTAGAAGTTGCGGAAACATCCCAGAACGTGTGACGCTTTGTGAAAGGCGAGCATGTTTTGGGCGCCGGTCACATCATTGTGTGTGGCAAAATATTTTTGTGGCTGATGAAAATATCGTGGCGTTTGCGCTGTGCCTTGCCACCAGTGCTCTAAAACGTGAGCCACGCATGGTGACCAAGCTCCGGTAGAGCATCGTTCACAGTATTGATGTCTCTGTCAGGGGCTCACAGCTCACTGCTCGCCGTCGCGGTTGTGGCGCATTGTAGCACGTGATCAACCTGCGCCATGGTTACCAACAGGCAGCTTTAGCAGAGCGCAGTCGCAGGCTACAGTACGGCGAGGCATTGCGACCAGAAGTTCCCGCTGCACCTTGGAAGCATGATTTTCAGCGCGCGCCAGGAGCATTGCTATGACCACAGTAGCCCGTGGTAACGCTATGCAATAACTGCACAATAACGCCATCGGCGTGTTTAGTTTTTTTATTTATTGCTCTCTCAAAATGAATACCTATTCAAATATACAGTCTACTACAACTATGTACCGTGATATTCGCATCGTCGAGACCCGCCTCGCCAAAACTGCCAGTTCTAAACACACATCGCGAACGGCACATAGACACGCTTAAAAATGCTACCATAATTTTTTTTATTGGGCTCTGTAATTAACTGAAATCAGGTACGCGTAGTTTGTCTTTTTAAGTGCTTGGAGAAAATTGTCGTGTTTCTTGTCACTCGTCCTTTCGGCGCATAAAATGCGAACCCATTTCCGAGGTCTATCGCTCGATACACCGTTGTGCGACCAGTTCTTTCCTACTTTCTGGAAACAATAAACTTTTCGTGGATCGTACGCAAGAGCTTCGCACTACTAGCGGGAGCTTTTGCCGTCAGGTTGATCACCGATTGTTCTATCGACAGCAAGACCCGGAATCCGCAGCGTATGCGATCTACGAAAAGTTCCTAATGTAATGAGACATCCCGGTCCCTTTGCACAACGCTCTTGCGTTGTAATAACAACAATTTCTATTTTAACGCACTCGCTTTTTGCGTTAAAACAGCACGATACACGAACACGACGACCAGAACCATGGGGTCACAGCAGCAGCACCTAGGCCGACAGTCCCTGCCACTGTCTCCGCCTCCGTGCCCGCTCCTCTCGTTCTTCGTTCGTCCGTGAGACGGCGAGCGGCGGGCTGGAGTTGCGAATAACGTTAGGACCAATATTGAGCCCTTTGCGGAGCGCAAGTTCGTCTGCTTTTCTTTTGCAGGGGTTGTGGCGACGTCAGAGCGCCGAGCTCTGATTGGCTCTCGTTGAAAGGATAGTGGGTATAGACCTCAAAGCAAGCTGCCTCGAGGTCTACCCCACTATCTTTCAACCAGAGCCAATCAGAGCTTGGCGTTGTTCTGACGTCGCCACAACCCCTGCAAAAGAAAAGCAGACGAACTTTCGCTTAGCACATTGGGGCTTTGCGCGCTTCCAATTACAGCTCGAGCGGGGAATTGAAGTGTAAGGGACGCATCTGTGTTGTACGCCGATATAACGAGAGGCAACTGTTCCCCTACACCGAGGCAAGGCGTTGTACTGATCAGATTATCGGAATTTGAAGATGAGAAGGAGGCTTAACGGAAGGAGCAGATGTGTCCTCGAGCAATGCTACAAAGGAACGCGAACAGAAAAGTCGGCACGTGTGATACAATTAGGTATCTATGGGCACCTGGAATAGAGGAAAAAGATACAAGTGGGAAATAAGCATCGCCGTTTTTGAGACGATGTGCTGCATCTCGCAATATGATACTCACTTGGCGACCTCCGTGCATCTCATCATCTCTCTGTAGCCAATGAGCCTGAGGCATTAGTTGATAAGAACACCAAAGAACCAATCACGAAGCATAAAGCGTGAACATATTGTGCCACGCCCTTCTTAAGATCTCAGTGACTCTACAGGGTGTCTCTTTTTAAGCTTAACGGATGGATTAAAGAAAAATAAAGTCGTGAAAGCTACTCTAACGCGCAGTTTGCGCAGATGGGTTATACGGCCAGGGAGGCAGAATATAGGGAGTTAAGCGTCACGATAAGTCTAATAATTAACTTAAATTTGCTAATTAACTTTTTTTTTAATTACGTGAAAACAGACATATGGTTCCAAGTAGAAACTTGCTGAGCGTCATTGAAAACATCTAAGTCGGTAATTTATTGAGAGACTCTGAGCGCCTGGGAAAGCGCAGTACAATGCAGCAGGCACAAGGCTGGGTCGAGAAAACGCGGATGATAAGAGACGGAAAAACCTCGCGGGTGCGTTATCGCATCGGTAGCCTAGCTCCTGCTGCACGAGTGGTAATTAATTAGCGCTCCACCGTGCTACCCACGTGCTACAAATATTTCTAATGTTGACTGATTTAGTGGTTTTGGATGACGCTCAGCGAGTTTCTAAGACCGATCTCACCAGCCAGTTTGACTACGCCGCCGCTGCCGCAATGCATCGAGGGAACTTTAGTCTTTCAGCACGTGCGACAACCTCGCTGGAGCTGTGCGCGTGTAGAGCATGAGACGGCATGAGGCCTCTCGTGCACTGGCGTTTGCCTCCTGTGAACTAAAGTTATAGCGGCGTCACGCATGCGCCGAACGCTTGGTGAGATCGGTCTATTAGAACCACAGGTTTATTGTTAATATTCAAAACTTTAATCAACATATTTTAGTTAATTAGCCACATGATCGTTACGATTAGCACCCTATTCTATTTCCCGCTGGCTGTATAACTCATCTGCCAAAACCATATTCATGACTTTTTCCAACAAATGTGTGTAGCTTATAGAGAACACCCTGTTTAGTTATCGCTACAAAACAGGGACTCCGTTCTAATAGGCGACAACCTGAAAACTGCAAGGTGTGTCGAGCCCCGTCATGCAATCACCAGTTGGCAGCCGGCGGAAGAGCTGCGTTGCCAATTAAAAAAGGTTATGAACCAATCGCGGAGAGACGACCACGTCGCAGAATAGTCATGTCTTTCAATGAATTAAAAACAAACAAGACAAGGAGTTTCAACGACATGTACGCAGTCCGAATGACTTTATGGCGGTCAAGCTTATTAGGCGGTAATTAAGATATGTATTTCTGGAACAAAGTTAGAAAATAGTGACTGATCTGTACCGCAGCTCGTATCATGCTAACGCTTGCGGTCATATCGAATGAAAGCCACGCCGATATTATTAAACGCGAAGAAATGATAATTGTCTTAAAAGTCTTAAAAGTGTTGACGTGACGGTGAAATGCTGAATCGAGTCCCTTCCTCTAGTATTTGCTTTTACTTGAGTTGCGTTTAAAGAAAACACACTATGCGACGACATTTTTTAAGCACTTCAATAGATTACTTCCATATCCGTCATCGCGCGCGTTGCTTTCTGGGCACATGTGGGCAATGGAGCGGAGCGCGTATGGATTTTGTTTCCGCTGATTCCCACAATGCGTAACGTGGCACCACGCCGCGATGAAGCGCTTCGAGTTTTAGAGTAAGTCCACTCGAAAAGGATAAATATCGGCTCCAGACATTTGCTGTACGTTTGCGTTTACTATTGATTTTAAAGAATATCTTTCGAATCAAGATACGCCGAAATAACAAAAAAATACTGCAGCCATGAAAACAAAAATATGTATATATATGGGAATTTAGGTTAACCAAGCAGCTAGGTGCCAAATCTTTACCGCCAACTTTCAAGAAGCTATTCCTTGCAAAACAAATATTTCATGCAGTGTATAGAAATCCTGTCCACATCTCATTGACTCTTTCAACTTCCTATCCAGTGTCCAGACATGGCGTATCGACTATTTTCCATAGATTTTCCATAGACTTTCTTTCAACCGAAGTCTATAAAGTGAGGTGGGTAGAAATGCCGTAAAAATTCTATCACCACGTCTCAGTAGACTTTCTGTCACCATATTTACACAGAAGGTCCATAGACTAGAATCGATAGAATAATAACATGGAGTGCGGAGAAGCTACATCACGCCCCGTTGGAGCCTCCATGCGGATGCTCCAACTGGGTGCGTCAAATAAGTATCAGCTCTTGCAATGCTTTATCGTTGGAGATGCAGTTAACCAACCCTTACAAACCTAACATACTTGTCATATTTTTATCTTTTGGGACGGTCCTCGTTCAAGTGATTGCCTTTCAAGTGTATAGGGTATATGTATAGCGGTGGAGCAGTCAACACTACTGAATTACTAGTGTTGTGGGTGCTCCGTGACGTGTGTATTTGTGATGTCAGCGTATGTGCACACGGCAAGTGGTGAGTGCATATGTCCATGAATATATCGTGACAAACGTAAAATTCACATTCAGAATTTATATTATTGGTGAGCAAAATTGATATATTGTCGTTAGAAAGGGGATAGAAACGTTACTACAATCTCTATCTGTTTTCTATCCAATTTCTATCCAATCTCAATGCACTACTATAGAAAGTCTACAGCAAAAAGCGGACAAAAAGCTATGGGCAGGGAGATAGAAAAGTGGATACATTTTCTTTAGAATATCTGTAGTCTCTATTTTCTATATAAATTCTATAGAAACTGGATAAATAGTTTATAAGGAATAAACATTTAAAACACTAGACTTTGGTCATATCCAATGTCGGAATCAGCAAAAATAGTTATAAGCCTACATTGAGGTCCCCTCAGGCACGCGAATCACCAGCAAATGAAACTAATAAAGCTTACAAAACAAAACCAAAAAGTGGAGTCATTACAATGATGTGGGCTCATGCATGTTTCGAAAGATAAAACGCATTGTGAACCAAACTTGCGACGAAAACACGGAGACCGAGAACCAGCCCTAACGAGCTGTGGCCTCCCAACAGTCAGCGATCCGCGTAGTAAATAAACTATAATATATAGATGTAACATTAAAAAAAACGCGGAACACATGTGTTCTTTTTTTTTTTTGCTGCCTCTGTTGCTTTTGCTTTGTGACAAACTTGTGTTGCGCGATTTTCTGGTCAACTATAGTGTATTTCGTCGCTTGTAAGTGAGATGGAGTCGGCGATGCGAAGCACGCAGTTCGCTGTCATTAAAAGTGAGCCAGACGACAGACTCTCTTTCTCTTTCACTCTCTTTCTGCGATCATCGGTCATCAGTCATCGGCACGATTCATTTCCGTTGCCCACATGAAAGACTGGGATATCTTTATCTGTTTTTACAAGAGCAAGAAAAAAGAAGAAGGAAAAAAACTGTCCCGGGCTGCCGGAAATACACAATGTGGGCGTGCGTTTCGCTTTCCTATACTGCGGACGAGAACATATATGTGTATTTTGGTTCTTAACATGACACGATTTGCGGCCTTGGGGAGAAAGGTTACTCAAGAGGAAGTAAGCTGTACAGAGTTCAGTCTGCTTCTTTGCTTGGTAAATGACCATTGTTGCAAAAACAGCTATTACTGAGACGTGGAACTGAGCAACGCAAATATCTCACGCGTCTATAACTTTGTCCTTGACATAGTAAGACTCGGAATTTATATTTTAACGAACAAACGTGTCCCTCGCCATGTGCAACGCTAAAACCTTGGATAATGGGATGATTCACTGCTAACTTAAGGAACGTTTAGTTTTAGGTTACCCGCATTGATTTTGTATCCGGGAAACACCACCCAGGTACCAACAAGGTCTTCGGAAACTCTCTCCAGTGACGCCACAGCAATGGCATTCTCTAAAGCCAACTGTGTCCGGACAACCAGTGGGATGTTTGATGATCTGGAGAGTGAACAGTACAAACGACTTTTATATCGTGCTTTTTTATTGTCGTTTTTTTTTAAAGATTTGTACCGTTGTTTTGTGTCTAAGATGTTATATGCGTACATCGACGTTCACTTATGTCTCTTGCGTTTTCATCTCCGTGCGTTACCTAATGTTACGGCTACTGTTTGCCAGATTATTGCATGGCGTGCTTTGGTTTTGTACTGAGCGCAATACACTTGACTGGAACGTGCTGTGGGCGCCTTGTTGCGTTTTATGCATGCAAGTTTTGTTAATTCAACCGTACCGCTTTCTCTTTGTTGGGAACTGTTGCAGGCCTGCGAAGTGCAACATCCCATCAAACGAAAACGCACGTGCTGAGATACAATACGCATAAATGTAACGTAACGAAAACAAAAAAAAATCTAAAGATGAAAGTAACAAGTCATTTGCCGCGTTGAAATGAACACCCTAAATAATAATTGTTCGCAAATTCCTCCGTTATTTCACGATGCGCAATCCCATGCTGGAGCCCGTACCATTTTTCAAATCGACATCGAAAAAAAAAAAAGATAACAGAATGCTTGAAACAATTGGTTTCACAAGTTATGGCCATTAATGATATGCTATAAGCAGTTCATGACTGGACCGGTCGATTATGGTTGTAGGTATTTAAAGCACGCTCACGCTAAAAGCGTTATTGAAAAACTGGAATAACGCTTGACGCCGGATATGAAATTTTACCAACTACAACTAGATGCTTTGCGCCTGCAAACTAAATCACACAGAGCAATTCTTTTGACAGCTTGAGATAAATGGCAGACATCGGAGATTGCATATTCAATCTGACGACATATGGTCACTCACATCTGAACACTGCACCGCAATTCAAACAGAAAAAGACGATTTTTTTCGTGACTTCATAACGTATAGATTATTAGTAGTGGTACATTTATTTAAACCCTGAAATCAAAAAAAGTGCTTTTCTTTCCAACTTTTAAGAAGACGACCCGGTATCGTCGAAGGTGAAGTGACAATACAATAAATTCATCGATTTCCAAGAACGAGCCTAAAGTGCCGCTAAAATGTTAAAGCAAAGAATCACAAAAAATAAGCAAAACAAAACAAAAAATACATTTTTGAGGTTGCATTTTGTTTTGTGAATTATTAACACACAAACTCTCATTGCAAAAATTAAAAAAGAAAGTTGAACGGAATTTTTAGCACGGAATCTTGCAGTCCGCAGTAAAACTTTCAGTCAAGAAAATGTATGTTTACAAGATGTGGCTTTAGGCGTCTTGTTTTGCGCTGCACTGGTAAGGAGCATCCTCAATAAGAACAAACAATGCAAATCGCTTGCAAGCGGAAATAAAAAAAAGAAAATCAGGTTTATGACGTTGTACATTTTCACGAACCCATACTGATTTTATTTGTACGACAGCACGTTGACGTTTGGATGGCAAAAAAAAATATAGATATGTACAAACAAAAATGCTTTTCAGCGGAAGTGGACTGATTCCAGCGATATCCGGAGCTTTTTTACGAGTTCATAAAGCATGCTCTACTCACAGTACGCGCCGTGTTGTATGTTTCCATGAACTGGGGATATTGCTCAGACGTATAAATGCTCGACGGCGCCGATCCAGCCGTAAGGGCACATAGGGTTTCTTTCTTCTCCGCATCAGAGAAGTCGCATCCTGCTTTCGGTGCATAGTAGACGTGCACTCGATACCGAAGAAACAAAAACAAAGGCGGACGAGAGTGGAAGAATAATTACGAGGATTTGGGCCAATCCCGTGACTCGGCACGAAATCGGGGCCGGGAGGGATTTGAAAGCGGAAAAAGGTTTTGCCGTTGCGAAGAAGAGCGCGGGGGTACACGTAAAAGGGAACAGCTGACGCATACATTTGTGACTTCCTCGAGCAATGGGTTTCTCTTCGATTTCCAAATGGCTTCTTATAATTGAACGATTCGCTTTACCTTAGCTTTGAAAGGGCCGAAAAGGGGGGGGGGGGGTCTGATTCTTCGGCTTTAGCCAGTAGATAACGTAAAAATAAGTATAGCAGGCGCCGTAGAATAATCGCAAAAATCAAAGCTACGAAACAAACAAGATGAAGAAAGACTTTGTGTCTAATTTGTACGCAGAGATATGGGAATATCAGTTATGATACTCCGTCGTAAAACTCGGCCAATGACGAACCGGAAAAAAAGAGAGAAAAAGTTTTAATGACAAACTAAAGTCTACGCTAGCTGTGATCACTAACCATCAGATTTCACGTGCTTCCGTCCGTTATGCTCGTTGCCGGTTAAATTTTATCTTTCAAAACGTTTTCTTTTCGGCATTTTTTTTTTTTACAAGTTTACGAAGTATATCTGTAGTAATTGGTTCAGTCGGCGTTTTCCAAGAAAGCAGGCGCGGGGACAGGGAGCGACTTACAATAATAAAGCTGGAATAAAACGCGTATACAGTTCTATACGCGGTTAAAATAAAGGCGTGGTTGGAACATCCCGAATCGCTTAATAACATTGCGGAGCAATCTTAAAGGCCGACCTACAAAATTATTTTCCGCAAGGTAGGAAAGTCCTCATCCTCGCCGCCCTTACGTATCCTAATAAGTTATAACATGCCCGAATAACAGGTATGTTATATTCATGGTTCTCAATTTGTATATTAATCTGCTATGAAGGACCCGATAAAAAATAAAAAAGCTTTTGCAAAATCAATAAAAATAGCGTAGACAGGACGAGAGGAGTGAACAGAAAGGCGAAGGTCAGTAATTAATTCGAACAGTTGTGTTTTGCTACGATGACCGCTTTGAAACTCATGCTGATTCGAGAAAATAAGGATGCTAGAGGACAGGAAGGCCATAGTCTGGGATGAAAGTATATGTTCCATGATTTTGCATGAAACGGAAGTGAGCGATATCAATCTGCAGCTACCGAAGGAATTTTTATCTCCGGCTTAGAAAAACGGAATTACATGAGCAAGTTTCCAGTCATCAGGTAGCTTACAGTGGTGAGGGATTGTTAAAATAGCCTGCTCAGTAGAACTCCAGATATGTGTTTGGTTAATTTTAAGTGCTGGGTAGATATTCCGTGGGGACCTGGGCTAGAGTCAGTTTCCGATTGATCAATGGCACAGTCAACTCCATGACTAGAAATGGCAATGTCGTTCATAATATTTTTTGTCACCGATGAAAAAGCAGTCTGGCGCGGAAATTCGTCCTCCTCAGAGAAAAAAACACTGCTAAAAAGTATTAAAGTTAACAGCTAATTGATGTGAGCATTGTAAAGAACCGTCGTCACAAATAATGCATAGCAATGCTGGAGTTGGCTTCGGATTTATCACTTTCCAAACTTTTTTTTTTGCATCAGATCAAAGCACGTTTGCAACATGTAAAAAAAAAAGAAATGTTGCTTGGCATCTTTTTTTTTTTTTTGCAAAACGCTGACTGAGCATGATAAACGGTCCAATCTTGCTATCTGCGTGGTTGCGTGGCACGACTGTACAGCTGCTTTTATGGTACCGTTTAATTCTTGTGGTAAACCAGGGTTTGTGCGAGTTTAAGGCGATTGTTATAGTGGATACACATGGAGCCTGGGCCTCCAGTAACGTTTCCCGAAAAATAATACAATAGCCGTTTATAGACCGTTGATCAAACCCACTCAAGAATGAACTGGATGTCCCACTTAATAGAGAGCACAGAGTTCCCTTATCTACTATCTTGTAATAAAAAAAAGTTTTTGGTTAGTTCCCGCTTGTTTACAATCAGGGCAAAATCGCGGTGTATAGCACGATTATCACTAATTTTGTCGATGACCCTTACTGATGCATGCTCACGATGGCTGGTGAAAATGAAATCTAAAACTGCATCTTCACGCGTAGGTGGTAACCATTTGCCGCATATTAAAGTAGTCGCCATTTCCAACGATTTCCGGCACTCATTCTTGTTTGCACAATCATCGGACATGGTATACATGCAGCTTAGTCAATGCCGGGGTAGTTGAAATCGCCAGCTAATACGAGAGGTCGGTTAGGGAATTTATAACAAACCTCGTTGATGATTGTTGTTATATTTTCAACAAAGTCGGTAAGAGAGTTCAGGGGGCCTGTAACACACCCCGACTGAACACGTTCGAAAAGAAAGTTTAACGGAAATCCATAGTATTTCAAGCAAGCTACCGAGGAAAAGCATAGTGGATGGAATGGTATTCTTGACAGCCGCTAAAATCTGCCTCCCCTGGTACCAGTTTGATCATCGCGTTAAGCAGTAAACAAGTTAGCAAACGACATTTCTGAGCTCGCAATATTCGAAGTAAGCCAGGTTCCTGTTCCAAAAGAGCACACCAGCGGAACAGGTGCGTGAATACAAGCCATCGAGTCATCTTGCTTCGTAATTAGACTGCAGAAGTTGGCTATCAGAAAAGAAATCGGGCCTATCTGCGTAGTAAGGTATGTTTTTTTTAAAAATCGTTTTAAAATGTTAAGCCGCACTCCATATGTTTTTTAAGCTGTCACGTGACCTTATTGCCGTATTCTGAGCTTCGCTATTCGCTAGGATACTGTAAACAACAAAATTTTCGCGAGAACCCAATTTTCGCGAATTTCGCGAATCGCCTACAATTCGCGAAAATTACGTCCCGCGAACAATTCGGGCAATATATGAACGATACGGAAGCTACACTCGATTCGCGAAAATTAGAGCCCGCGAATAATTTCAAATTTTCAGCTTTGGCCCGATTCGCGAAAATTTGAGCCCGCGAAAATTAAGTCGTTTACAGTATATATTTTATTGTTCGCCGTAAGTGGCTGTTTTCCTGCTCTCTCTCTCTCTCTCTCTCTCTCTCTAAAAAGAAAAAAATAAACTCAGTTGTTTTATTTTTTAGATAGAAACGCGCTTAATACGGCGTCTGCAGACTGTGTATAAAGCGCTGCGACCGCGCCCGAAAATCAAGCACGCGTTATTTCTTCGTTATTTCTTCAAAAGTAGCGAAATTTTGCAAAATTAGGCGCGCGTAATTTTGCAAAATTTCGCTACTTTTGAAAATCAATACTCATCGAAGCGTGGCCGCCGTCCCCGTATATTTCCTTTGTGGATTCAAAAAGTATGCTACCTTTAAAACCCCGCCTTCATCTTGCTAAAAAAAAAAAAAAAAGAAACGCTCGAGCACGGTTTTCCAGAAGTGCGCGTTCACAGCGGGGCGCTCAATCGTGCCCATTATCTTACCGCCCGCAGACTCAGATTGAAACATTCAGCGAACGATTCATCTTCATGCGAATGCACCAAAAATAAAAGGTAAAAAAAAAGAAGAAAAAAAGAGCGTCCCTGGCCAGCTCGTAATGAAGAGAGATGGCATCGAATAAAACGACTCTAGGGAACGTATACATTACGGCCGACAACTTGGGGAGGGGGCGCTCCTTCAAAGTGCCCCGCGGTCGTTCTCGGTTCCCACTCTTTCCCCCCGTCCTTCCCCATTCCGAGCAAGAAAACGCACACACGTAACAAAAAAAGAAAGAAGACGTAGTTGGAATCGGGAAGAAGTGTATGCTGTTTCGAACCGCAGACGCGGACACACACACACACACACACACACACACACACACACACACACACACACACACACACACACACACACACACACACACACACACACACACACACACACACACACACACACACACACACACACACACACACACACACACACACACACACACACACACACACACACACACACACACACACACACACACACACACACACACACACGCACGCACGCACGCACGCACGCACGCACGCACGCACACACACACACACACACACGCGCACACACACACACACACACACACACACACACACACACACGCCTGTCGCGCACACACGAACTTACGCAGCTGGACGAAGGCGCACAATCGAGCCGAGCTCACAGCAAATCCCCAGCTCGCGGGAGAGAGCGTGCTATGGATTATATGGAGTTTCCAGCCGAGAGACGGGTTGGGGAGGGAGGAAGGGGAGGGGGGGAGAAGGGGGGGAGACTTAGCAGCAGAGTCTGTCCTGTAGATCCCTTCGGTAGACCTCGTAACGAACGGGAGGAGAAGAGCATAGATATCGTAAAAAATGCAGGCTGCGTTTTTCCAGCCCCGACTCCGTCTCACCTTAAACTGGACCGCGGCGCAGGACACGAGCCGTCCCAACCGATCGAGCGCCGTGAACGCATATTGCGCGTCCGCCGCGCCCGTCCCGAAAGTCACGTGACACCTACCGGGCACTGGATTGGTTCCCGGGGTTCGTAGCGTCCACTGCGGTCCATCGGCGAAACGGAGCATAGGCGGGAACGAGCCATGAATACCCAGTGAGGGATGCTTCTCTCGCGAGAAACCGTCCACGCGGGACGTAATCACGCCACATAATGCGGTCACTCGAGTCTAACCTTTTCTTTTTCATTTTTATTATATATTATATTTAGCGTTATTGTTTTCACCCCAGTTCGCAAGATTGAGTATTATAAGGGCTCCCGTCCCGGCTTGAGCCGCGAGGATTTAGGGGCGAACCTCGTACGCGCGGAGACGGATCACCCAAGAAACCCCGGAAAAGAAGGGGAAAAACTAAGTTTCAAACGAAGCGAGCGAGATGCAGGCAGCGGAGACCACTAGAAACTGTAGCGACATGTACGAAGAGCGCACGCTTCTCGTCGTTCAAGTGCAGAAGTTTCGAGAGGAGAGAACGGAGCGTCGAAGGAAGGCATTCGCATTCCACGGTCGGCCGTGATAGTTCCACACGGCCCGCTGGAATTGTCGTTCCGGGCACGAGTTTGTGTCTTTTGGCTGCGCTCTACGGCGGAAATGAGACCGAGGTAAATAAACAGTAGAGGAAGAAGATACTATACAAGGTCGATTTTTTGTTTTGTTTTTTAAGCAGCCCGTACTCCGAAGGAGTTCGCTGGGACAAGGGGAGAGCCCCTGTTTCCGGCGACAAAAGGAGACAGGCACTCGACGAGGCGGGAATGCAGACAGGAAGCGGAGGGCCACGAAAACGAAGACCGATTGGTTAAGCTTCACTTCTCTTCTCAGCATTAAATACTCCTCTAAGCAAACAAAATAAATTCTTTCTTAAAAAAATAAGTTAGCATTTGATGTTTAGCATTATTGTTAAGAAAGAAAATGTGTGGGAAATCCTCCGATCGGCTTGAATAATTGAGTATATCCAAAAATAAATATTGGGTATAAGCAGGAATCTCTAAATGGAGGAAATAAGAAAAAGTACGCTTGAAAGTTTTCCCAAGATATACCTGCCTTGCATTTTTTTGTTTTTTTTTTTGATCGGGTATCGGGGATTAAAACTTGCATCGCAATGTTATATTCAAAATTGTACTCCAGGGTTTTTATTTAAAAACAAATGACTTCCTTTTAGGGGGGTGGGGAGGTACCTCTGACTTTCGGAGAGGTCGTTGTCACATTTTCATAGTTAAGCAACTTATCACGTTCAGTAACTTGGCCAGTTTCAGTCGTATGTAGTTTCTTGCACCTAACGTGAAGTAGTTACTCACTTGGAAGAATTGATTTTTCGCGCGACTGGCAAATATCAACAACAATTGTTGATGATCCTAGTGGGCAGGTTACTGGTCCCGAGTTCACGTCAAAACTTGAGTGTTCCTTGGGATGATCGCTTCATTAGCGCATCATACCAACAAACTTTGCGAGTGCGAAACCCGTACGGCACGACATAAATACAGATTCAAGGAAAATCTGTTAGTGTGGCCCCAGTTTACACGAGTTCTAACATTTTTTTTCTCATATTATCACGACGGTCAGTTCGGGAGTTGCTCACAGCCAAAGCCTATTAGCTCTCAAAACAGGGTAAAAAAATATTTTTAGACAAATAAAAGAAATCAGATTTATTTTATTTAAATCATATTAATTTGATTTAAACCATCGTATACTGAGGTAAAATCAAATATTTATCAATTGATGTATTCATAAACATGAAAGATAGATTAACCAATCCGTTAGATTATTGTAAACAATGCGTTATAAAGAATGACTGTACATTTAGAGTACACTTTAATAAACAACTTTTTTATTTATGTAAATACTGCTACTCTAAAAAAGCAGCTTGATTTTTTTATATATATATAAAAAAAGCTTTGATATTAATTTTACGTTTTTAATTGCTTGTAATGTGGCATTGCTTTTATTGTTTTCCTTTCCATCTTTCGCGTTATTATTATTTCAATAAAACACCAGAGGAAGAAAGCTCGACATTCTGATTTCTTCAGGAAATTACTGCCTTTTGTTTGTGTTCAGCATCTTTCTTTTTTCTGATTATTATATTTGGATACAAAACAAATGCACAACGAAATCATCAAATAAGAAATAAACTAAGTAAGGATAAAATATTTTTATTATTATTTGCACCTGCAATGTTTGATTTAAATCATCACAGTAAAACTGGTCTAATTTAAATCACAATTTATGTCGTTATTTAAATCGCTATCTAAATCATCTTGATTTATATTCTCTACCCTGTTTCAAAGTCTCTGAAACAACAGGTCTCGTATAAGTGGTTCAAAAATCCCACTATTCCCCCGTGATGTGGCGGGGACTCCCACTCTGAAATTCCATCGCTCCGAACGCGGTCAGAAGTCGATGTTTTGGCCCCTTTCAACGCTTTCTTTCCTAAAGGGATGACAGAAACGAGGCAAAAAGGCATACGGCGTTCCAACAAAGTTGTTTCTCGTGCGACATTATTCGTCAAAAAACATTGCGCTACTTTTTTTTTCTTTCTTAAGACCCTCCGGACATCATGTCAGATTCAGGAACAACGTAAATGACTAAGTTCTGATTGACTAGAGTCTTTGAAAACTTAAGAAACTCAGAGCGTTGCAAGTTCCAAGCACCCCGTTACATTCTCCGCAGCCTGTGAAAGCGTTCTTTATGATGTCGGCGACCGTAGACAGTCTTGAGACGGTATATATCCTCATGCATTCTACCGGAGCAAACCCCAGCAAAGCGATCTTGGCGCAGCCCAAAGTGCAGAGAGCTCCAACGAGATCGGTCGACTAAGCTCCGCCGTAGAATCCCTGATCACCTCCAACTCTAGCGCACCTTTACGCGACACGAGCGCCACGCTTATTTGCGCACATTTGGTGCGCGTTTGGGTAGTCACGCGAACTGGGTCAGGTGTAACGACGCCCGAGACAGACCCGGACGACGCGAAAACGAACAAAAAAAAATCAAAACGAAACAAGGCTACACGGCACGGCCGGTTCCAGCCTGTCGGATCGACCCACAGAAAAACGGCCCAACGAAAAAGAGCGAAAGGCCGAGCCCTGGCGCCAACCACGGCAGCGGCAATCCGAGCGTTCGTTCCGCGACGCCCGGCGCTCTCATCATCGCGGAATCAATATCGCCTAAATAAGGCCGAGCGCGGAGAGGTATAATACATTAGGGACTAGGGTTGCTGCGCGGACGACGCTTCACGCCGCCTCTCGTAATTCTCTCTTCGTTACGGGGGTCCCTCATTATTACAAATCATTCTCTCGCTCCCCGAAAGTGCCTCTCTCTATTAACGTGGTCCCGCTGCAGAAGGATGGGAGATGGAAGTTTGCCGGGACACCGGAGACCGCTCGACGTCACACGAGAACTTCGAAGTGGTGGTCATTCGGCTACGCGTGCATCTGTTCTTCTTTTTTTTTTATGGTGAAAGAGAAACGCCGGTGGGACAAAAGACGCTCAAGTCGTAATGGAACACATCTTGCCATCGGTTATCATCAGGGAGAAAAGAGTACCGAGTCTTTGGGCTGCGTACTCATGTGGTAGTTGCACGAGCTGATCCGATTTTGAACTGCTTCTACGTTTGTTGCTGGATACTTGAGGCTTTCGGTGATGTTGGTGATCATGCCGGACAGTGGCCCCTCGTGCAGATAAAGCCGTGTCTAGCCTTCTGACGTCACGGGTAGGGCTCTCGTAGACCGCGTATCGCAACCTCTGTGGTTAACTGCTCGTATCTATACAGTCAAGTCTTGATGTTTGAAAGCAGTGGAACTTTCGTGGGCAAAACAGGTTCAACGTAAAAAACTAACTCCGTAGTACTTTTTTTTTTTTAGAACCAGTGTGGGAGGTAAAAGCAAAATTATTTTTGTCGAAAGGCGTTTTTTTTTTTTGTATAGCGCAGGTTTGAATTATTTTTTTGCTTGTGAAGTCACTTTCACATCTGTTATCCCCATGATGATTTTCGGCAACAAAGTTTTTATTTTGTGATTCCCTTTCACGCTTTTAACACCTAACGTTAAGCCGTTTTTTTTTGTTTGGAATATTAGCGCCCATCTGCCAAGCAAGCCGTAAAATTCACTCCTCTGAACTTTAGCCCATCCTCGCCAGGCACACCAGACTGACCATCAATTCAATTATCGGTCACTCCTTGCAAGTATGCCTAAAATATATTACGATAAACCTCGATAAACCCTAGCTAATTGCTGGCTTTCTTACATTATTCAAACATTTTACACCCTACCGTCACCGTATATCGGTTCCAAAAGTAAGAACGCAACACTTTCGGCTAATTTTGCTCTCATCTTTGAGCATAAAGGTACATACAACAATTACTACGAAAAAAAACAAACGGAGAAACAAACGTTAAAAAAAAAACTTGATTTAACCTTTATTTAGGAAATTATCCTTTATTTTAAAAAAAGGTCACATTCATGAAAACAGATCCACACTTTTTTTTCGAATTTTAAAAGAAAGTATTTATACTCAGCTCCGTCGGTTTCCATATGAGCCTTACAATGAAATAACTCCGAAGCGTGGATTTAATTATTATTTTTCAAGTGTTTCGTGTTTTAGAGCAATAAAAGAAAAGTCGATTGACGTATCAGCATCGAGCATGATAAAATAAATTCGCAGAAACGTCTTAGAAAGCTATTTTTACGAACCGTACGTGAAAAAAAGAACACAGACGATCCAAGACCATTGGGGAAATTCCAGGATTTCTTGGAATTCTACGATTCGGACAGGAATGTTCGCTGGTGTCTTCTTTCTACTTTTTGTGTCCCGCTTTCTTACGCCACCCTCTTCTCTCATGTACGCCACGTGTAATGTTCGGGCGATGCGATATTTCTGAAGCGGTGCATTCTAAAACTGGCGTACTTTAATCCACTCTGAAGGAGATCTCGCGTGTACTCCGGAGCAGTGGATCCGGAACGCCTGTGCGTCGCGCAACCTTCTCCGACAGAAAAAAGAAACCGAGAGGTTTAATTGCGTCGGAGAGAATGCGAAAGGGCTTTCGCAAGACGAGATCGCTGAATAATAGAAGCCAACTGAGCTCACCACGACCGTAGGAACACCAAACCCTTCGAATTCCTGTACGACGGTAGGGAATATACGACAAGCGATCCTAGCGGCGTAATGCCGCGCAAAGCATCTTGGGAACACGTTGGCCACTGAGTTTCGGTTTTGATTTGGGTAACCTCACTTCACATCATCGTTGAGACCAAAGAAAGTGCTTGATTTTTGACCAATATGCGACTTTACTTAAAATTGATAGTAATTGTCGGTATTGCGTACCGAGACGGATGGAATGCTGGGGCACGTTTTTTTTTCGGGCGAGCTACCCGTCGTGCCGGAGTTTCTGCACAGGTAATTACGAAACGACGATGGCTCATGGAAGAAGAGGTGTGCTGGGTCGGTCATCCTATTCCATCGGCTCCTCAGTGGCCTAGGCTTCTTAAATTGTCCGCGAGCCCGGGGGGGGGGGGGGGGAGGTCATGCTGCATTCTTTGCAGGTCGTTCTCCTCGCTAAGCAAGGCTTTTACGGCCGCTGGAGGTTCAAAGGGGCTCTCACGAAGATGAGCGGTTGCAATGCAAACGAGTGCTAACTTTATTTTCATGCAGTGCTCAGATGCACTAGTTCGTCAACGGAGCGATTGAAACCTAAACCATGTCACTTCTTCCCATAACACAACACGCGCATTGTTCCGTGCAGATTTTAATTTTTAAAATTTTTAATGTGGTTTATTATATTTTGTCTATGTACTAATGATCGACCGAAAACCACAAGAACGTTTTGAAAGGATGTGGTACACCTACTGTAGTAAAACTACCTGCCTTTCCTGCACGTTCTCGGAACACCCTGAAAGGGTGTACACACTAAGAAACCTGGAGTGTCTACTTTCCCGCAAGGCACTCGTGAGAGCCAATCGCTGCAATCTACGGAAGGGGCTGAGCGAATGGCAAGGCTGAAAATACGTATAGATCTGAAAATAAAACAGCCTGCACTGTGGCAATGAGCATCGTTAAACGCCACCCTCAACGTGCCACAACTCAGACTGCTTGTTTAGGTCTACCGTACAAAATAATCATCCCAGTTCAACAGAATTTCTATAAAAAAACAAAAAAAACAGTGTATAGAGGCTATACATATTCTGAAGGAAACGTATCCACTATTCGATCCACTGTCGGCAAGAAAGCGGCCTTTTTGGCCGCTTTTTTTAACGTCTTTCTCTAGAACTTGGCGTATATAGATTGGATAAAATTGTATAGAAAAAAGATAAGATATTTTAACAGCGTTTCTTTCTTTTTGTCTATGCGGAGTGCAAGTTCGTCTGCTTCATCGGCTCCGATTGGCTCCGGGCTCTGATTGGCTCCGATTGGAAGGAAGAAAAGCAGTTAGCACTGATGTCCAGCCACTATCTTTAATATCAGAGCCAATCAGAGCTCAGCATTCTGACGTCACCGAAACCCTACGCAAGAGGCAGTCGAACTTGCCCACCGCATCGACACTCGTCCAGTTTTTCTCGAAAAACAAAACTGCATTTTCAAGAAATTTGAGTTAGGAGCGGACTCCTATTGCTTTTTGTCCCGTGAATTCAGTTATCGCCCTTATCTTGGGCAGAAGTAAACGTAAACCGCAATTATTTTGAAAAATACGTGCAGCGATTGTCGCCGGGCATGCGTTGATCCTCTCTGCCGCCTGTCATATGTCCGCAGCGTCGGGACATCATTGACGGCACCCCGAGCCAGCTCATAGTGTCGAGCAAGGGTCATCAGACCCCGCTGATGACGTCACTTTTGATAGTTTTTCTCTCCGCTCTCGCGCTTTCCCACTTTCGGTGCGCCGCAAAGTGCGGGTCTACGTCGATAGTTTAATTGTCTATTACGACACTCCTACTAATTAGATCGAAAGAAAACTTAAGACACGTAATTTTTCAGGTGTCTACATTACAGCTTTTACTGTTTGTTCGAACTCAATGACCTCTTCAGCTTCCCTTTAGGTTGTACTGTAGGATATGGATGCTGCTGCCCCACTCCGGCCACAGGAAATATGCGAGTCCATTCCAACTCCCTTTTGAATAGTTTGACACAAGTCCCAGCAGTGCCTGCACGCCGCATTACCAGCTCGTATCGCCGCACTCTGTACAGTGACGAAATAGTTAACTGGAGAAAATTATAATAGTGATGTTGGAACGTTTCGTTCTTTTCTCTTTGTCTGTAAGTTCGTAAATGATTTTGCGCTTCCATCGAGTTAGTTGCCTTTTTGTTTGTGTGTTTTATTACATTCGTGCTATAGATATATTCGATTCATAGACGTGTGTCCAAAGAAAGTTGTGCTCCGATTTTTTTTTGTGCATTAGCATACAGGGTGTTACGAAAAGAAAATTACAGTTGTTTTTTTTTTACCGCGAAAATGAACTTGGCATCGCTGAACGCTCATTCTCCGCCCAAAGGTAGTGCTAGAGGTCACAACCAGATGCCAAAGTTTCAGCCCGATCCGATAACTTAATCAAAAGTTGTACGTGATTTTCTGAAAATTTCAATGGGAAAATGGCGGCCGACGGAGTTTTCGAATACATGCGACTCTATGGCACCAGAAACCGAAAACGGGCAAAAATGGGCTCCATTTTCTCATTGAAATTTTCAGAAAATCACTTATAACTTTGGATTAAGTTATGGGATCGGGCTGAAACTTTGGCATCTGGCTGTGACCTCAAGTGCTACCTTTGGGCGGAGAATGAGCGTTCGGCGATGCCTAGTTTATTTTTGCGGTGACGAAAACCCTGTAAGTTTTTTTTCGTGACACCCTGTACTTCTTTGCGCTCGAGTTACGTGTTGTTGTGACCTGCATTCGTATGTTTACGCCAATAATTTGGATTGAGCTAGGCTTTGTTCAAGGTGGCCGCTGATAAAACAGTTTAATCAGCGAAATGCAATATTCGTCGACAAGTTTAGCTGAAAACTTTACTGCCGAATTTACCAGTTGGCGAGAATAAAGTTTGCCGTTATTGGTAGCTTCGATGGTAACCTTTCAGTTCTAACATTAAAAACAAAAAAAACACGAGGATTGCGTACTTTATTTAGAGACGGGATCACACTCCTTTTACATCATACATAAGGCAGTCTGCAAACTGATTCGAATGCAAGTCACTACGAGATCCTAGCTTTGAATGCAGCAGGGCAACGAATTCAAAGGGAAACTTGGTACGCGGCATTCGAACCACGAAAATCGCGGTCACAGATGTCTGCAAGGCTGTCTTTTGTATGATGTATAAGCAGTGTGACCACGGCTTAAGCGTACGCCTTCCAACATAAAAATAATAGCGAATTTTTTTTGCATTTTTAGACAAGCGAAAGTTAATAAAAACGGCCCTGCTATGTAAAACATAAATACAATAAAAAAGTTAGAAATCAGATTTAAAAAAAAAAATAAGACAGCGAACTTAGGAACGAATTTATTGCGCTCCTTAAGATGCTTAGCATATGCAAATAACGTCCAATTGTTACATAATTGATGTGATATTTTCTTAATGTACGTCACAGAGGGGCGATTCACGAGCGTAATTTCGGGCCTCAGCCTCTCAAACGGAATGCAGGATAGTGCTCGGATCAATATTGCGAATCGTCGGTATGCTGCGTGAGCATTTTTTTTGTTTCTTAAAAAAAGATCGTTTATATGTATGTTTAACTGCCTCTGCCACAAACGCAATGAGAAAAAGCGCGCCGCATTGAAGTTAACGGTCCAGATTTTACGACTCCTCGCGCCAGCACTCGGAATGACGCCATTGCAACGAAAAGAGGACGAACAAAGCGCTGAATAAGTGAGAATACGCCATAGAGACGGTCAGTTGTATTCGAACTTACACGCAGAATTATGTACTAAAAAAACATGACAATTCGGTACTGCATCCAGCTTTGAGTTTATCCATCCCTTCGAAGAACAAGGCGAATTTCGCCAACACGTTATAGTTGGGATATGCATGTTGTAACAGAAGGGTACAGTGCGAAGCTTTCTTCAGAAAATACTGCTCCTAATAATTTTTTTTACGAAGACTGAAATGCTGCACCCCCCCCCCCCACACACACACACACTTAGCCTCCCAACATGTTGTTGCAATCATTTTACGAACAAGTAACGACAAGTATGAAAAAGTTAATATGTAAGGTCACTCGGTCACGTTATGGGCGAAGCCATGCCCGGATCCATTTTGTTGACCTAATCTTTGCCATGTCACCAAAAACTAAAACATTCTTACTAAAAAAAGCTGGTGTATGCAATTTTTCTTTTCTTACTTGAAAAAAAAATTGATTTTAAGGAATTTCGGGAAGAGGGGGGGGCGGTCATCCCCCTCTCCTTAAATCCGCCCATGCGTTCTTCTGGGATCTTTCGCAACAAAGCCTGAATTAAGCGCGCACGGGATAAGTTTCTTGCCTGTTGCCCCAACCGACAATGTGCACTATGATTCATTTATGATCATTGGCGTACACAGTACCTGGAAGAGCAGCAGGCAAGTGCGGTATGCTGATGTAAATGCCCGACCTGTGTGCCAGTATTTTTTCTCAAAGCATTAGTCATATTGGAGAAGTGACGTATTAGCTTTCGGTAGATGGCCTCAATTGGTTTTCGGTCCTAGACGGACTGGTCACATTACGATCCTTTTAATCAATCTGCGTCATTCGTAATCAAGCTTACCCGTTCTTAGAATAGTATTTTAAAAGTGTGTCTTTTGTCAATAAATAATGTCTAGGAATAAAGAAAAAAATTTACTATTTAACGCAATAGTGAAATGTAGAGCTCGCAATCATGTGGTGTGGGTTCGATTCCCATTGGGACGCGCTTAAAATTTGGTTCTTTCGTCTTAATTTACCACTCCTTTGTACAGACTGTCCTGTGAAGTACGTGTTTCACATTTTGTAACGCTCCACTCGGTGTTTCGTCACACTTTCCTCAAGAATCTCAGCCCTTGAACGCATTTTGTGTAAAAATTGCTGTAGTCATCAATAGCGGATTATATATGTTTGTAAGAATTTAACGAGTAAAAATAAAGAGAGTGTTTATGAAAGAACCTTTCAGCAAATCATATTTTTAATATAGCTTTTCAGAACTGTATTTCCATTTACTGGCTTGGTCTGGAAGATTACCTTGTTCTTAGGGATTACGAAAGCAAATCTCTACTAAGCGCGCTAGTTCACAAATCGGGGTTAATGGTGTCTGTGTTACATATGCTACCGAGAAGAAATTTTGAAAGCGATTTCGTGACAAAGAAGAAAACAAAAATCTGTACACGAGGCGCATTGCAGGGCATGGAGCACGATTCACCGATAAAACTTCAAAATGTGCGTCTCCAAAACGAGATAAAACAAAATAAACAAAATGAGACATGGGGAAAGAGACAGCTTTTAAATTGGCTCTCTTCAGCAAAAAAATTAAAATAAAAACTGCACTAAAAACACACAAAAAACACACAAAGATGACAAAGATGTCCTGGTGTATAGGTCGCGCCGGCCCTTCAGTAGTCGACTATCGTGCGCTCTATAGTACGAGGCAGAGCGAGCGAGACCTGAATATGCAAACTAGGTTGATCTTCCGGCTCACCAATCTCATTAAAGGGGTAGTGGAACCAGTAGGAACATTATAACAGCCACGCGTGACATGACTCTGCGCTTTTTTTTCAATCTTTACTTCTCCGGCGTTACTCGCTGCTCTTCGTTCTTTTCCGTGCGTGCTCTCACGAAGCAACTGCACTCAAGGTTTCGTCGTGAGCTCGGTGAAAGGTCAGTGATGCCTACATCTGTTGAAAGTTTCAGTAAGGTTATTTGTTTCGGGAAAACATCTGATATAAGTTATTTACGTGATCCTCACTGTTTCCGCCTTGTTGAGCCACTCTGGCGAACTCATTGAGTTTCTGGGCGGACCAGAAAGTGGGTCAGCTTGAGGCAGTTTTTCTGCGCCCGCTCCGCACATGACTTCAAGGTTCGTGCCTTGAGCAATGGTCTTCATGCCTGTGAAGGTTTCCATATTTTTTCTCTTTTGCGCAGAGTAAGACACAGGTTGTGTAGCACGGTATTATTGATGAAATGGAGCGGAGACAAAGTTTTAAAAGGGAGACTGAATACGGAGACAAACAATGCTCTGCTAGCAATATTTTGTTTTTCATTTTGTTATTTTTTTAGATACGTTAGGTGAAGAAATAAGGCCAACTGGACCGCATAAGAGAAAAGAAGCAGCAAGCGGCAAAAACGACATGGACGCCGTAAAGACTACTTACTTCGTGTGTTCTTTGTGCACTTCGCGCAAGTCTCGGGTTTCCCGGAGTTTACATAGTTTGCAGCATGCCTTTTCAAACACGAGACCGCGAGGGAGACTCACGTACTCTTTAATTGGTCCATATTTATTGGACGGTTGACGACATCTGCGCAATGTGAGACCTCTTGCGACTTAAAATGGCATAAGGTACCTGCGGAGTAATAAAAGTAGCAGCGAGCTTTATCTGCAAGGTCCCCCGATGCATAAACTTCAGTATTTTAGGAGCGATTGTTTAAATGTCCTTAGAAGGCAGGGGGATCTGTTGCCGAGTGGGTTAGCGCACCTCAGCTCGGAGCACGTGTAGCGAAAGCTCGCGCTGCAGAACCAGGGATCCCACCCCTGCCCTTTTCGATCTGGATGAGCATCGTACGGCGTGCGGTTGTGTATCACTACTGCGTGGTGTTGCACGTTCAAGACCCCAGGCTAGCGGTTGTTACCGCACTGACTAAATTTATCATCTACAGCTAAGACTCCCAGATGCCCACTAAGGCAAGGCAGACTAACTTCCAGCTCTATAAACATACATAGAACACAATTATTACTATTAGAACACATTACAGAGTCGTTTCGGGCAATGAAAAATAACGTTTTTTTAAAATTAAGTTTACGGCTAAATTTAGAAGGGAAACTAAACTGGTGTATAAGTCACGTGACGTCAGCTTTCCCGCTAAGTTTGGCGAAAAAATTGAGGTCACGTGACATCAATTTTTTTTGCTAAATTTAGTGTGGAGACTGCATTGGTGCATAGCTCACATGACGTACATTTCAGCACTTAATTTAGGGGGAAATACAGGGACGGACGGACGGACTGGCGAATTATGGGAAGAGAGGGGGGGGGGGGGGGAGTTCCGTTGAAAAGCTTTTTACGCGCTTTAAAAATTAATTGGATATATTTTCCCTGTTACCGCCTTGTACTATCATGAACGGTATAAGCGGGAACGCCGGAGCGTGTGGCCTTCGATAGCAGCGCTATCACGAGGCTGATAAAATAACGTAGTGGAGAATGGGGGAGGGGCTGCGACGGTGTGCACATTGGAGTTGGCGTACACCATATACTTTACTAGGGGCAATACAGGACACTCCTTGAGGGTACGTCGACATCTTAAGAAGACAACGAAGAACCGCGGAAACACGCCTGACACCGGCAGCGGTTTACCGTCTTCGCATCCGCCAGTCGTCAATAAACCACTCCACCAGGGGAGAATTCGGCGCGGCCGTCGTTCTGTCCAATGAAAACGAGAAGAGTGTCCCGTATTCCCCTAGTAAAGTTTTTGCGCACACTCTCGCAGCCCCCTCTCCACTCCAGAGTTTTATCAGCCTCTCGTCAGCACGCACCATGAATCGAAGGCCAGGCGCTCGGGCTACCCCGCTCATCCCGTTTGCGATAAGACGTCCAATGCGGAAGAAAGTGCGTATTGCAGGAAGCATCGAGGGAAGAGGTAGGCGCGGGGACAATCCGAGTAGTAATCGAAGGCGTTCGGATTGACCCACTCTGTGCAGCCACGAACCGGAGAAACACTGGGGACACGTGCGAAGAGAGGACATTTGCTTGCGCAATCTTCCGACATTAAGGACGGCAATCCGAGACCGCCCTGGACTGGAATAAAGGAAGCCCGCCGAGAAAGAGAAACGAAACTTTATCCGTGGAGGCATCCAGACACGAAGAGCGCCCGTAAAGGAAAAGCTATCTTCCCGAATGTGGAAATGCCCTGCGTTGTTGCTCGGTTCTATGAGGAGCACCTTACTTGCACAACCCGGTCATTACTGTGGCGCTTGTTTCTAGTTATTTCGCAACATGGAGACAAATTATGATGCGCACTGGGGAAGTTTCTGGAGGTGCATATACTCTCGAGCGAGTAAATTGGTAACTTTGAAAGAATCGTAGACGAGATGCTGGGATGTTGATTTTCGTCATAATAAATGATTGTGCATTTGTGCTGGTGGCGATGTTCTCGCGTATATTTTTTAATACTTTTTCGCCCTTTATCTTATAAGGGTTTCAAGACTCAATCGCTGCGGCTGCCACGTTGGACATACTAGATTTGGTCTATGCTTAAGACGAGAAAAAGTCTATTTTATTTTTATTTTTATTATTATTATTAATATATGGGTTTATAACTTATTTTCAATAAAAGTTCTATGAAATTCGTTCTGGTCCATATCTGTATTACGTGTTTTGGGCGCCTTTCAGCAAAGTACTTTTTTTCTTCATAATGACCAGTTTTTGGACAATTACCCAATGTTATTTGATTCACAACATGTTTTGTTTTTTCTGGGATGATGTCGCCGCTAATTTGCACTCTGCGTTTCGTGATAATGTGTTTTCTTGTGCTCTTTTTTTAGACGTTTCCAAGGCGTTTGAACAGGTGAATCATTCTATTTTGTTGGGAAAACTGTATAAGTACGGCTTCCGCGGGCTTTTTTTTTTTAAATTGCTGTCGGATTTTTTATTTTGTTGATCACGGCGAGTGCGAGGGAGTCTACAAAGGAGCGCCCCCTGTTATCTCGGAGCGGGTGTCACTCTATCTTTATGTCAATTATGTCACTTTATGTCACTTTATGTCAATGATCTTGCTTTTGCGCTTTTCGAATGTCAATGTTACCTATACGCCGATGGTACTTTATTGATTTCTCGGTATATCAATTTTGACAGCGCACAAAACATTTTGCAATCAAGTGCTAGTAAGGCTATTGACTGGTCATTTCGAGGCTAATTCGGCGAAAACTCATCCGATATGTTTTCGAAGCCCATTAAAACAAGAATTTCTAAACGAGCCTTTTTTTTTATGTAGAGGATTGTGCATGCTTAACGGTGTTCCAGTAGAGTGGGTTGACAGCACTGAGTACATTGGTGTCTTTTTTCGAATCCGACTTGTCATGAAACAAGCAGTTGGGTTACCTATCCCGCGTCTTGCGAAATGTAGCGTGTTTGTTGTACAATATTAGAACTTGATTGCCCTTCCATGTTAAGAAGACGCTTGTTCACCCCCTGGCATACAGCGATCTAAGGAACGGGCTGACGGTGTTCGCAGCACATTTCGGGCTGTGGCACTCGAAAGTGGGTAGTGGTTTGAAATGTATTTTAAAAAGTGTTGCATACAAATCTGTTTTTTTTTTCTTTTATAGTACAAATATTTCCCGTGATCTGGAAATGCCCGATTTGTATTCATTATTCCAACAAACAGTGACACTTCGTTATTTTTGGTATGATAATTATAAGCTTCCATATAAGCTGAATTAATGTTGAGAGTTGAGGCTAGTTGGTATTCGTTGATCATAATGTAAAAAGAGCGCAAACAAACACGGACGAAGGAGAAGAAACACGCAGACGGGACGGGAGAGGTTCACATGTGTTGGTGCTACTCTCCGCGGTCCAAGAAGGGCCTTCTGGATTACAGGTCGGCTCATTCAAAACTGATTAAGAGGGGCATAGCACTTTCTTGCTTGGGTGCAGCCTTGAAAAAGTCGTGCCCACATACGCTTTCTGAGAGCTTTGGCACACAGGTGCAAAGGTTACGAGCAGCGGGGTTTCCACCGACGTTACTGTCTGACGTTGCAAGTGCATTATTGAAACGGACTAAAGGGATCCCAGGCGGATAAGCCCAGTGTAGAAAAGGAAAGGCCTGTAGTGATCCCGTATATCCACAGGATCTCCCATAGCCTAAAGAAGGTCGGAAGCCGATATAACGTACCGGTGGTGTTTTCAGCCCCCCTCAGACTTAAACAGGTCTGCTCTAGGATTGAAGCAAGAGCGGAAGGGCACCCAAAACGAGAGTGCAAAAAGAAACATGCGAAACCGTTCGTGAGATGCTGTGAGGGGGTTGTTTATAAGATCCCCCTCTCGTGTAATAAGTGTTACGTCGGGCAGACAGGACGCTGTTTAAACGATCGGCTTAGAGAGCATAACTACTCCCTTAGTGCCACGGTTGGAGGGCACCTCTCGTTGCACTGCAACGTATGCAAGTGTAAACCGTCCTTCCCTGACACTGCAGTATTAGGACGAAACAAAGATAGACTGGCGAGAGAAGTGCTCGAGGCCTTTCACATTGTCACTCTGGGGGATCGGTGTGTGAGTGAGGCCTCAATAACGCTTACACAAAAAAGAATTTGAATTTATGCGCGAGAGGGTGAAAGTTGGCCACGTGGTGATGTGATGGTGCTGATAGGGGAAGGAGGCTGACACGTGCATGTCTGGCTCATTTGGGGTCTTCCTGGTGTGTATGATTTTATCTTTATTTCTTTTTCTTTTTTTCCTTTTTCGAAGTAATAAAGTTTCAGTTGCGAGTCAGCGCTTGTCCCGTCTGCGTGTTTTTTCTCCTTCGTCCGTGTTTGTTCGGCGCTCTTTTTACATTATGAGGTTCCATATAAGCCATCTCACATTTTCAGGCAGGCCGATCATTTCGAAACGCCGCGATATTTCACTAGGTACGGGAAGAGAATGCGGGCTTATTGTGTATCCGATATTTTCTATTGTCTTTCGAACTCAGTTTTTTCACTTGATTCCAGGACGGAAGTAAAAAATGGCTTCGCTTATTCATGTCGGACTCAATGTAGTTTTCATTCTCTTTTTTGTTAGTGTATGTGTTCTCTTTTTGCTTTGAATCTTGGTTTGAGTGAGTTTCTAAAATATATATTTCTGCTATATATAGTTATGAGTATTCTCTAGTTTCTAGTTCCGCACATGTGTGTTTGTGTGTGGAAGGTGGGTGGGGGGGGGGGGAGTGTGTGAGTGTGGGAGTGTGTGCTTGTTTACCGAAGCTTCGAGGTTGTTACAACGCTTCGGTGACTTTCCCGGTCCCCGTCCCACAAGGCTTTGTTGGCTTTGACAGACCCGGTAACAGCTGTATTATGAGTGGCCAATAAATAATAATTATTATTATTAATATTGTTATTATTACATTCACTGACACTTTACATTAAAACCTGGCTGTGAAAACATAAGTTTACAGTAAATTGTTTGGGTGGAAACTGACTTTTTACATGCTTTTTTTCTTGTCGACGAGAATCTTATTGACGAGAAAAAAAAGCATGTAAAACGCCAGTTTGCACCCCAATGGTTTGCTGTAACTTATGATTTCTTTTCGTATTCTTACTAAGACTCTTTTAAACAATCTTCAGAAAAAATATATTTATAAAAGCAAAAAAGAAAATTCCAAAAGTCGCATGTTTTCATTAAAACGAGGAAAATATATATTTGTAGTTCATTAGTAATGGAGAGAATCCGAAAGCAAACCCTCGTTTTCTAATTGCTCATCGTTATAAATAAACTTGTTAAAGCTAACAACTGTAGTTTGTGTGAGCCTAAAATCACGATAACAATGTTTTTGTATATATTCACTTTTCTAATTATTCTAATCCAATTAAAAGGTAAAGCAGAACTTTGATAGTGTAGACTGTAGAGAGAGAGAGAAGTGTTGAGAAGAAAGGAAGTGAAGGAAAGAAAGGAAGGGTAAGCGAAGTCAGCGTGCACGAATTGTAGTTTAAATGTTCGTATGTAAAATCATTCATGGTTATGATTTTTGTCTTGCAGTATTTATATATATATACGCGTTTTTAAACTTCGCTTTCAAAAGTCATAAAAAAAGTATTTTCACAAAAAAAAACAGTAAATGAAAATTTTTTTATGCACGTAAAAAAATATTATTTTATGTTGCAATATACGTGGATGTTTACAACACAATAAAATATCATGACTCCCAAGACTGGTCTTGGAGTCAACAAAGCTGCTTGTTTAAGAAAAAAAAAGTTGCTAGAAGTGAAAAACTACTACATCGACAGGCAACCCGTCTTCTTCTTCTTAGAAACACGCGTGATCGAATATTCATAAAAGGGGTCACCAAAAATAAATGAATTTCGAGCAATAGAGAAAGCAAATGAAAAGCGTGACACCCACGCAGCAACACGTGTGAGTGTTTGCAACATCCTGCGTGCGTTACATGATCGGAGTTATGCTTAAATTACGTGATGGCTTGCGTCGCGATGGCTTGCGTCGTGATGGCTTTCTTCGGCATGCATCGCGATATGCACATGCAATCCTCAGGTTTATCGGAACAATAAAGAGAAGTTTAAATTTAATTAGGACCCGTGACGCCGCGAAATTACGAGAGCTATACGCTTCGTCATTCAGAAACCAGTTGCGCGAGCCGCAGTCGCTTAGTACAACAGGATCCCTCCTCTTCTTCGCCTACTCCTAGTGTCGCCGAGCAAATGCGTCGGATTACGGAGTCCACTGTCCGGGGTTGGAATCCCATCGCGCGGCTTGAGAAAATTCGCTCACGCTTGAAAAGTGAGAATAATTAGGACTAAAATCGCTTGTAGATGCGTTGTATGCTTGTGCACTGCCTGTTACGAGTCGTGTAATGCTTCATGACGCCTTAGCCTGTCTGTAACGGCTTTTCGTTGCGCTTGAGCGTAACTCTTTTCGCGTGAAATTCAGTCCATTAACACATTCTGTCTTAAAAACTTATTTTCGTATTGTGCCTGAGTCACCTCACGCACCAAATGCATAATATTGTTCAAGAAAAAAAAAGAAAAAGAAACACGTAAGCTAAAAAAGAAAGAAAAGAAGAGTTGTTTCGAGTAGTTAAAAGCTATAGCGTCTACGCAGCTTGACTCTACACGTAGGTGGTTTCGACGTCGTGCGTGCGTATTTGTGGCAGCGGCTCAGGAAGGCATTAGGGCGAGTCGTATGGAAAGGATACTGCGCATCTTGCGCCATTGACGCTGCGGACTTCCAAAAAAGTTTTAATTGGTCTAAGAACGCACAAAGGGGGCAAAGAGCTTGTGGGTTTCGAAAATTAAGGCAGAAGAAGTCTATTAAAAGAGCTTGAGGGTTTCGGAAACTAAGACAGGATAACTTTATCAAAACTCGTAATCGAAATAGTTCCCACAACAACAACAAAAAAACTTTTAGTCGTAATTAAAATTATGTGTGCGTGCGTGTAAGCGTGTACGTGTGTATTTGTGTGTGTGTTTCTAAAAAGAGAAAGAGACGTGGAGAGAAAATATTTAATTCTTTCTTTCTTATGGACAAGTCTTATTTACAATATAATACCTGCTTGTTTATGCGAATGCTAGTTCTTATCGTACGAACAAACAACTTGATATGGGTCTTCGGTTTCTCTATCTATGCCTAGTCAAAGACCTGTTCTGGCTTTATAGACAAACAGATCAATATTAGAGCACCATTCCCACTAAACAGTGATATTCATTGTTTTCTTTTTTGGCGGTTATTGACAGCCGTCGCCATTCCCAAAAGTGCACCGCTACTACATGTCACAAAAGAACGCAAGTATAGCGTACGTATTAAGAGAATAATCGCAGTAGAGAAGTAGGGACAACGACGAAAATTTACAGGTTGTACACATATCATGTGTGTGTACAAAACATTTGTAATCTATATTTATGTAGAGTTTCAATCTTCTTGTTACATACACCAACATGTTCGTCAAAAGTTTTCTGCAGGACAATAAGTTTAGCCGCCAGAACCTTCTAAATTTTTTCTTTGCTTTTAGTGTGTTGAGGGACCCTTTTCAGAAGGTAGGCTTTGAATCCGATACAGTTGATTTTATAATAGGAGTATATCTTATTGGGCGCCTCCTGCTAAAATAATTTCAGGTAAACTTTACGTGTCGGCTTCTCCGGGAAAGCATACACATGTAACTGTGTTTCGCGCAAAAAGTGATTATAATATTCTCCATGTTTTTAATTACTTAAGAGAGACATCATGGACATGTAACGGCTCTCATCTACGCATGTAGGCATTGATATACCTATGTAGCCATAGATAAACCATTGTTACAGGCATCAAAAAAAAAATGCACCGCGTGGCTTATTTTGTTCATACTTCTAGCTAGCAGTAGAACAAGCTTGCTGCATACGTAATCCTAATTAAACGTGCCCTATAAAAAAAAAAACATCAAAACAAACACAGAACGGAAGCCCTGCAGCTTTATCAAAGGCCGCCTCTGATATTTTAGGAAAATATATGCAAACTCCTTTGCCTTGGCCCGCGTGTCCTTCTTGGTTATGAGGCTCGCCGGCCAACCGGAAAGTAACCACGGTGATAACAAGACGTCGTTGCAAATATGAGTGGTCTACTAATGGGAGCCTCTATTTCTTTCGCCGTAATTAGAAACTGCTGCTTAGAGAGTGCCGCTGCCTTGAGCCTTTACCGTCAAATGCTGGACTCCGTCAAAGCTTTGAGCAGACTGTTCTGTGTAACCCCAGTTGCGTTGCACATAAAAGAAAGCGGTTTCTTTGAGACTTTTCATAGATGCAGGCTTGTCTTGCTCATCTAAAAAAAAAAAAACCAAAAGAAATATGTCCATGAGGCTGTACTTACACGGGAAACGGGTGCGGCCAGCAAACATTTTCATTTCAAAACGTGCAATCTTTTCTCCAATTTATCAATTTCTGAATGAATATTTATAATTTCCTCCCGACAAGCTTAGAAGTCATCATTCTCCGCGTTTCCTAAAATGTCGGTGGTGATAGACGAAGTGTTTTTTATTAAAACAAAAACAACAACAACAACGAGCAAGAAGACGAATATCTTTAAGACCCGGTGTACATTATTTAATCACGCAGCGTTCTGTCAAAGAACACGATGAATATCATCGCGGCTTTCTACGGAATGACCTCGACTGTCTGCCACATACATTGTCAAGCAACACATATTGCCTTTCCGAATAGAAACGTTTTCTGCATTTGCCCTTTCTCGAGTCTCACATAACTTGTGATATAACCGAAAAAAAATATAGAAAAATGTTAAAGGTATGTTTATTTTATATTAAAAATATCCATGACCGCAAAAAAGAAAAAAAAAAAAAGAGCTGAAGGGGATATATCTTTTCTACTGAAGCTAAAGAATTAAGAGAAATTTCCGGCAGCATTGAACATAGGTCAGTTTGCGTTGACATGTGGAAATTTAAGTCACCACTGTATATTGGAAATCTGGACAACGCAGTATACGGCTGTTAACACGGAATGCTTAACAGTCACAACAACGCAGAAGTGGTTGCGTAAAAGCACTCGGCAGCGAAGTGCGTAAAGTTCATTCACATCTGTATCTCTGCAGGCAAGGTCTGCCGTTTCCACTTCGCGCACCCTGAGCTGCGCCGCGTCCTTCTCTGCCACCTGTTCCCGCTACATAAATGAAAAACACAGCTGCGGTATGTTTTAATTGAAAAACGAGAAATTCAGTCAGAACATTTACGGCTGCAGTTTTAATAAAGACATCGTGATAACATTTTGTTGCCTTGTGAGCGGTTATGTATCTAATAATGTTGTTACAAGATAGCCGTTTTCGTGTGTTTACTTTTATAAAACTTTGCCTACCACCAAAACTAACAATAAACACGTTACGCGTAAAATGAGACAGCTTTTCTGTGAAAAAAGAAAGAAAAAAGAAAAGAAGGAAACTATGCACCTATTACACCTACTACAGCACCTACTACATATAACCAGGTTTCGGAAAATAAAAATTTCAGCTGTGTTAGAGACTTTTTAGTGTTGTGTCGTTTACCCGCAGTCTGGGTTTTTTTTTCAACCATGTACAGTTTTGTATTGGCTTGTCTAGGGATCCTGATCGTTTTGGTGAATCGTTACCCTCCCTGTGTTGTCAAAATCACACGATCATAGGAGAATACAAACAGAAATCGCAAGCTTAAAACGAACAGTGAACGATGGTTCGAAGCCAAGGGCTTTGCTCTTTTCAAATTGCTGCGTATCTGTTTAGGCTTTGTCACGAAGAAGCACTGGAATTCACACTGAAAACTAAAGTCGCGTTCAGTTGATCCAGATCACCGCGTTTAGATACGCAGCGCGCGCCAGGATATAAAATAGGTAACGAAAACTTCCGACACCACGCGAACATTATATAACCGTGTCAATGAGAATCGTCCGCCTAAGTGTTACGCGAATCTGGCGGAAATCATATCGCTGACGCAATATAAACCGATTCATCCGAATTCCGCTTCTGCCCTAGGTCTTCTGCTCGCAGCAGAAAAAACAAAATTATACGGACAACAAAAAAATCACACATACGAAGTCATGATTCATCCGTTCGTCTGTACACACGTCGCCGCTCTAACCTTCGAGCACGGCCCATTGCAGACACCGTGGCCGCCGCCGCAACAACCACTACCTATCCCCGTTGCAAAGCAGGGCTGCCGCATGGCTCACTAACTCCGACCGAGCATTGTGTTCGCGAACGACGGCGTCGTCTGGCAGCGTTAATATCTCCGGCGCCCCACATATCTCCGAGCCGCGATTGGTTGCTTCGCAGGGTCGCACGCCAAGAGGCGCTGCTCAATGTGACCGATTGTGCGTGACACCTTTTCACCACATTTCTTTTGTTTTTTGTTCCCTGTTTCCTTCCTCTCGCCAGGAAAACTGGCGCGTCTATTATCCCACTGACAACTTAAGAAAGGTAAGGCGTCCCATAGTGCGGACTGTTCCTCTTTTTCTTTTTTTAGGTTTAAACACCTGTGCAGTTAGTTCATTCACAGATCTACCCGCTTAGATTGTAGGGATGCGCTCTCCCAGCTGCTTTGCGGGAAAGTAGACGTTCCAAATTTCTTAGAGTGCATATAGTCCAGGAGACTTTAAGAAACGCAGGACGTGGTTTATTATGTTGGCGCTTCTTACCTTAATATTCCTGTTTTTTTTTGCGTCCTTGTCGTTTAATATTGCGACGTGACTGCGGAAAGTAGCCACGACGTTGTCAGTGAGCCGGGAGTCACCACGCCCTCTATTTCTTAAGTTGTCAGTCCCCGTAAGCAAGTTACGCTTCAGAGTAACGCCGCTTCAGCCACCTTGCGTTGCTTTTAACTATTCTTTCCAGTAATCTCAAGCTCTTGATTTGAAATCACGGGAAACGGGCTGTTTCCGTTCTCCAAAAATGTTAAAACCAGGCTTCGACAGAGTGAAACGATGCCGCCTATGAGCTTCCCCAAACCGTATACCTAAACTTCAGCGAGTCGTATTTTTCGAATCGTCATTGGCCAAATTGCGGGTGCTCTGTAACAAGCGCCAAGATAGCGGAGCCCGTGATACAAATCTGGGAATAAAGTGCCGATTCTTTTATGCGTATAGCTTATTGAGTGGCTCTTCTAGGCGGGACGAAGCAAAACACGCGCTACCCTTCCCCTCCTCAGTTTGATTCAGCCTTTCAGGTTGGGGTCACACGTAGCAAACAAGCCAGTCGCAACGGAGGATGCCGAGACCAAGGCCGCGCGAGTCCATACAGTCACGCGCCTGCAACGAACGTCAGGCCCGGCTGTGCGGGTGAGCGTGGCTGACAGCTCGCGTATACCGGCAGGGTGCCGACGGGGCAAGCTCAGGATGACGTCACTCTTACGTCATGATGTGTTTTGGCGGCGAGGATAGCTGTCAGTCACTATAGTTGTTCGTTTCTACTGTCCCGTCATTCTGTCCGAATATCGCCAAATGTCCCGTTTTGTGCGAACTTGCTAGCGAAATCAGTACATGGCGAGTGGAAGAAACAAATAATAATTACTCGAGTCGTGACAGTACATTAGAATAAACATATATAGTGTAAAAATTTTACCTCTAACAGAGTACGACTTTTAGCTTTTGCCGTGACTACGCTTGGCAAAATGCGCAGTGACTGTTATGTTATCCCTAAGACGACTTGAAGGCGAAAGCCAAAGAGCCGATGCATTAAAGACGGACACATGATTTACTTTAAACCAATTCAATTCAATTTCTATTAATTCGCTTTGTCATCCTTCTCAATTTTATTGCCTCTAGTTTGCCTAAGTGGTCACGTAAACGTTTTGGTACCTTTCGTGTCGCCGACGCGTTTTCGCTCAAGGACTTTGAAGGTCGACTGAATGATGAAACATATAAGGCTTTCGCCTTAATAAGTTTTGTTCGCACAGACGTGTGTAGGGGGCACTTTTCTATATAGCTACATTTGACATGCTTAGGTTTTGTAGAATAGGTAAGAAAGGTGCGTGTGTACTCAACCACTAAACAAAAGCCCCTTGAAAAGTGTGTGTTTTCGCGGTGAACTGAATAGTAGCACAGCTTTTTCTTTCTGTCACGCTTTGCACCCCCCCCCCCCTCCCTTGATGTCCCGCTATCAACTCTGAGCGGTCTGGTCACCTTAGGCGAGAAGCAACCTATCAACGCTGAACGACACCTTGAAACGCAGAGGCAGCAAGATAAGAAACCAGGCGAACTAACACGTTTGCAACATTGCCGAAGCCCGAAACCAGAAGAAAGACAGAAAATGGCCAACACGCGTGCACAGCCACGATGGACCCTGGGAACAAGAAAACCGAAAGCAAAAGAAAATAATCGACCGGCCCACACGTCATTCCAAACACGGCTAACCACTCTGCTGCAGACAGTAATTCTATGCAATTCGAGTGGGCCGTCGCTCGCTCCTTTCTTCCGGGAAGTCGCCGCAGAAAAGAACAGGAACCGAAAATAACGGAGCTTCGTTCCTTTTTACCCATCTCGGTAGAGCTCAAGGGGTTTGTTAGTGTTTGGATTCGCTTCGTTTATGCTTCGTATACGGAAGAACCTCTATATAAGGAACCGAGCGCACGTCCATATAAGTGCCTGTCTATAATAATATGTGGTTCGCTGCGCTACAAACGATATAGGATGTGTTTTCGCCTTCGAGTAAAAGCGAGCCAATCGTACGAAAGCGATACGGATGTCCTCTTTTATTTATTTATTTTCTCTAATAAACCGATTTTTACCGAGTATTCGGCGCACGCGCGATGCCGCCATAACCTTAGCCCACACAGGAGTATTCAGCGGTGCACGAGACGATTCGTGCCACCTCGTGTTATGCATGCGCAGAGCAGCAGCGAGGATGATGTATGCAGGGAGTGGAAGCGCTGCGCCAATTGCGCCACCCTGCGCCAATCTGCATCTCCCCGCTGGCCATAGCCTGCTCCCAAATGCCAATGTTCAGCTTTTTTTACCGTTTTTTAGTGTTTTCTTTAAATTTGGCGGAAAACGTCGTGTACCGGCCACCATGCGGTGTACTTCCCTGTTTAGGCGTCGGTGCGGGTGGCTCGTACCAACTCAGGCTGGGCTCTGAACCACGATAACCGCAGGGCGAGGCGTCGATTTTAGTTCATCGATGTGATGATCGATTTTGGCTACAAAGAAGCCTAGTACGAGCACATCGGTCAGGTATCGGCAAGTGAGCGTGATAATGGGCAGCCGAGGTGGCGTCCCTGTCCCCAATGGCATGGGCGAAGTGTAACGGACGCATGGCGTGTGGCCACAGAGCCGCGACGAGCATTTCTTGACCGAACTGGGTTTGGTGAGTGGGCGCCGCCATGAACACCGGTGCAAACAACCACAGATCAAACAGCCGCGTTGTGATGACATTTCCGTGGGTAGCGCGATTGTGTGCACCGAAAGTAATGGCGGCACCTACTGTCACCCGAAGCAGCGCTTAGCTGGGAGACTGCCAGACCGGTATGGTCAGGAATTGGATGAGATGTATAAACGAACGCCGGTTGCCTGCGTGAGTGGCTAGACTGGTGCAGACGCCATTATGACGACGCACCGACCTGAATCGGCGTCCTGAACGGGCGGAGATTTCGAAGCCCAACGCTTGCCTGGACCAGTAGACCAGGATGAGTCGGCGTGTAGCGGACCGCCTCGACACCGCGCGACCGCGCCTGGGCATCGTCTCGAACGAGTCAGCCGTGAGCGCGGCTCGGAAAGCGATCGCGAGTCAGTCATCGTAGGCATCGTGAACGCTGGAGAAGGGCATCGCCGGGTTGAGAAAGCCGTAGCGAATTCTGCTTCGAGAAGATGTGGTTTCACTCCGCCGTGATAGAGTATTCGGGTTCGCATCCAGAGCATGTTGCGGTGCGCCGATCGAATCGAAAGCCAGCCGCGACAGCGAGCAGACGAAGCAGACCGCAGCACGGAGCAGACAGCAGCCTACGCACAGTGGCCGAGGGTGAAGTGCCAGTTGGCCGCAGCAGCCCTCCACCATGCGCGGAACCGGCCGCTCCTTGGAAGACGCGATGTACGGTGGCAGCTTCGATCCGCAGCTCCGTAGCCGCTATCTCGCCGTGTTCCCCAAATCGGCCGGCAGATAGGAGCACCCTAACACGCTTCGCAGCCGGTTATAAATGCCTCAAAAAACAGTCTGCTTGAACTACAGTAGAACTTCCCTTGGCGGCCTGGTTTGTTTTCAACTGTAGAGTCAATAAAAAATGTGGAAAACCAGCAGACGACGTAGCGACAGTCGACGGCTGCGAATCGGCCGGAGCTGGCCCGGAGCCGCGCTAGCGCGAGCGGCCAAGCCGGAGCCTATAGCCGGAACGAGCGGTGCGCAAGCGCTGGCAGCGCCACCCACGCGGCCGTCTTCCAGCAGCTGTGCCGCTTCTCCGGTTTCGTTGTTCGTTACACTACCCCCTTTAAGCCACTGTAGCCTAAGCATAACGACCGAGCGGAGAGCAGACGATGGGAGCATGGTTGAATTTTAGTTTTTGGACGAGAGCGCCGGTGTGCGGGGCAGTCTGGGATTGGGTTGTTCTTCCGGCGTCGTCTGGGCATGACGTCATCGCCGGGTCCTGCCCTATTTAAACGTCGCGGGTTTCGGGCGCAGTTGAACGCTCGCGCTGTTGAAGCGCGTATGCAGGTGCCGTGGTCCCAGTGCGATGATCGTGGGAGTTGGTGTCTCGGCACCGGTGGAAACATATTGTGGCATGAGCAGAAGTAGTGGTGGTTTTACTTGACCTGTTGGTAGCGTACCAAGTCTGACAGCAGCCGTTAAACACGTACCTGTGAAAAGTTACGTTTGTTTTCTTTGCGAACGCAGTTAAGAAACCGCGCTATGTTGGTTTCGTTTGTTTCTCTTGCGAGCGCTGTGCACGTATGCGTCAACATGAGTAAAAATAAATGGTCTATACTAGTTTTTGCGCCTGTTATTTGGTAGCGTATCATATTTGGACGCTTAGCCGTGAGAATCAGCGAGCACAGGCACATGCGTTCTATTAGTGGCTGTGATATTTTAAGACAATATTTTTCCATCTAAAGTAATACCGATATACCTTTGTATGTCAACTTGGGTGTAGGGATTATTGTATTTTATGAACAGGGATTAAGAACATTTGGATTTAATGAAAACAGGTCAGCAAGGACTGCTTTATTTTTAAAACATGTTGTGGTACTTGTATTTTTTATGGAGACACGCAATGCACAACCCTTTATGGAGTACATAAGGTTGCATTGCTCTTCTAGTCGATGCTTAAAGCTGCATATGTACGAGTGACTGTGGTATTCTAAAGATATAAAATACACATTTTTATTTGCATCTGAATTTTCGTCAAATGTCAGTAGCCTTGTATTTTGTTACTTAACTTGATATAGGGCTTTTTAGCAGTGATTGAACATGTGTATTCTTTATTAAACAAAAGTGTAGTGCGAAGGTAGTTTATCCGACTCCTTGCAGTGGTTTAGTTTCAGGATACATGTTTACAATTGGTCTATTAAATAGACGGTTTTGTACTGGCGTTGCTCAAGTTGTGCCTTTATTGTCAGGGCCTCCCGTATATAGTCTATCATGACTCTGCCTGCTGCCGGAATGGTGCTCAAAGCCTTTCCTTTGCATAAATTGCCAATATTCTATATTTCAATGCAATAGAAATAGAAAGGTATGTATAGTTGCTTGAAAATTATTCTGGGATGTGCATGCATATAGTAGTTTTTCTACATTTTCACATTTTCAGGAACAACAAATCACTTTTAGACACCTGTTTGACCTCCGTGACCTGCTCCAAAACCTACTTTTATGGCTACAAAACCTACCTTTGCTGCTCCGAGCTGCTCTAAAGACGAGCCTTTTACTGCTCTCAACGCTCCAAGTGGGACTTTGCTGCTCCAGCCCTGCTATAAAGCTATAGCCCGCTTCCACCCCTGTAAGTAGTACGTGCAGAATGACTAAAGATTGGGGGGGAGAATTCTCAACTTCGACACGTTCGCAGACACTTGTGTATGGCGGTCACATCGGCCGTACGAAATGTTCAAAGCATGTACATCACGTATGAGGCAAACATGCTAATCAAGCTTGAGCCAGTGCCCAAAAATAATTCTGAAAGCACGGCTAAAAGTTCCCTCGTTGCATCGCAGCATGACGGCGTATAGTCAAACTGTCTGATAAAACTAGGCAATTCATCGCAAAACAACAACAGCAGCACCTTACTAGTGCCTGTGCTAATAGCTCTCAAAGAGACGCCTTCACCCCATGTTTGTTAAACGTGCCATATGAGACCTGTCCATTCACTGGGGCACCGTTCTATTACACGCGCATTCATTCGGCGAGTGAATAGTGAATGCTCGCCTCTATGTACGCGCGGCGCCACTGCTTTGTGTGCGGTTCCTTTGTTCTCCTGACCGACGTCCTTTTAACGCGGACCGCGTGCGGACAGCGGGAGTGCCGTCGGAGGCCTCGCTTCAATCGAAGCACACGCCGACCGTTCAACTTCGTGCTCGACCTCCGGTAAAATAGCGGTGCGGCGGACACCCACCGCGAAGGCCTGCGGGGGTCTTTGCACCTTCGAGCCTCAGCGCGTTAAATTCGATTTGAGTCGCGTAAAGGCCCCGAGGAGTTTTTGGAGGGATGTTGCTGTGAGCACTGAAACTATGTGCGCTTTTGTTCTTTCTTTTTATGTGAGTATGTGAAGTTTCGCGTAGCACAAACAAGAGGATTCGCGTAGGCGACGCGGGTTCTTGAGCCACGTTCATTTATTGAGGAATTATAATCCTGTTCACTTTCTTCGGAGAATACAGCGTTAAAATAATGTTGTCGGTTCCGGTCCAGGGAGTGGGTGCCAGGAGCTTAAGAGCTTATCTTCTACCATATACCCGGTCAATACCTCGAGTAAAAGAAGAAAACAACAACAACAACAACAACGAAACAACACCGCAGACCATTAATTGAGATTAGATAGAACTACATTTAGTTTTTACTTCATGTAAGTTGGTTCCTAGTGCTATTGCGTCGCAATGCCGCATTTTATCCCTGTAAAGTTTTCCGGCAGCGAGAGCTTGGTGGAGTCATCGACAGCAGCTTTTCTACCATTTTATGTTGCACACTTTATTTCTTTGTTATTCGCTGAGCTTCCTTCGTGGACTGCGGTGATTGGCTCGCAAAGTGCCTTGCGGACAGTAGACGCACATGCTCCTTTTCTTTTTCAAATAATGAATGCATTAATTGTGTGACTGCAATAATAAGAGCACTTAAATAATTTCTTCTCATTTGCGTTGGTCGTGTTCTGAATTGTTCATAAAAAATATAGAAGAGTTTCTTTCTTTAATTTGTTTATTACGCCAATTTATATTTCTGTTGGATTGAACGGACGAGAAGGCTCGTCAGAAAGAAGACACTTCTCTCTATCTTACCCCCCCCCCTCCTTTTTCTCTCTTTAGCACTCTTTTTCCGACCTTGATAAAAAAATAATATGGCAACAAAAAATAAAAGGCAAAATAAGAGATACTGTACGGGGTATCATAACACGGCGCCGGACGTTTTAATTAAACTGAATTTGAATATTGTGCGGGATTCCATAATGCATCGGGGTCGTTAATTGCTTTGGCTGCATATGGGTAAGACCTTCATTCTTAAATTATGATAAAAAAATATACACAATTGATTGCTATTCGATACTTTCAAATGTAAGATGGTACGTATTTTCACTTTCCTTTTAATTAGAAGTTCTTGCCTCGTGTCCTAACCATGTCTCCCTCAGGGTAAGCCGTACCAATACCAACCATCAAAGTTCTAAAACTCTTTATTACGAATCAAGCTATTTTGACGCAAGGCGAGTAAAACTAAAGACTGGGAGCCGGCCAAAACCTGGCATAATAATACGAATACTTCATTCTGCTGGTTAAGTGCATCCTTTTAGTATTGTCTTGTTTCCTCCTATTTCGTCTATTTTATTGTGGGGCAAAGAGACAATCTTTTCTATTCGTCATGTGTATCGCGAACGAGACCTTCTCTTACATATTTCTAAATTGTCCTGGATTACTTTTGAGTATATTCGGAACACGGTTCTAAACTGCGCCATTTAAAACTATTCAAGGTTAAATTCGTTAAAAATATAAACTTGAGTTTAAAAAAAAAATCTTTCTTAACAAAATTGCATACATTTCTGGAAACTCGAATCTTGGATTCTATCGTCTTTTGGAGACGATGTTTTTTTTGTAATTATTATTATCATTTTCATTCAACATGACTCAACCGTCGCGGCGAGAACGTTTCTCGAAACCCCTGATTGCCCTGGCAGAAGAGTCGTTTCGAACAGTTGTATAAAGCCCCTGAAATTTTCAGCTGGCTCCGAGCCATTTCCGGTCGGCACTCTTTTTTCTTTTCTCCATTTCCGGTGCAATAAAGTAAACCAGTAAAATTAAAAGTAAAAAAAAAAATGTTAAAAAGATTTCGCTTTTACTCGAATAGCTTTTTCGGGGCTTCTAAGCAGTGCTCCCGCGGGTATGCTTTCCTGTAGAGCTCGCCAATAGCCAACAGTTGATATCAGCAATGTAAGGTTAGCCGTAACGAGCAGAGAAAGAAAAAGACGAAAGGAGAAAAAAAACAGACAAAAATAAATGGTGGTTTTTCTTTCAAAAATAAAGGTACCTTCCATCTAAAAAAAAAAAAAATATGATACCCCAGATTTGACACTGACATGATGATAATGCATGGCGTTTCACATGCACATAATCTTCAGTGCATGTTGCGTTTTCGCGTTCGGGATATCACGAAAATCGCTATTTTAGTGCTGTACATAACTCCAGACGCGGCACATTGTTAACAAACACTGCGCAGATCACTAACTAATGTGAAAAGCATGATGCGAGTAACTCGCAAATTCGATTCAATAATTTGCTCGAGGCATGGGATTCTTAGTACCGAATTTTGTGTGTGCTCAACGCAGTGGTGTACAGGTATGCTTTAAAACAATAAACCAACAACAATAAAATATAATCTAAATTGCTCTATAAAATTTAGCATATTGTTTTTATAAAATTGGGCGCAACCTAGATTGCTGCTAGTAAATAGAGCTGGTAAATCCTACAGAAAGGACGTCAAGACTGTTACTAAGGTTTTTCTCATCTCGACATTGAAGGATTGACCGAATCAGGCAGTTTTAAAGCTTAGATATGAACATCATTGTCTCTGTCAAATTTGGTTTTGCAAGTCTCGCAGGTTTGGTATAGTTTTTAACATTTGAAACATAACACTCTTACAAAAAAAAAAAAAAAAGACTGGCTGCTAGATGGGATTTAAAAATGTCGTGATTTAGAGGTGCAAAACCTTAAGTATGCCTTTTTGCAAGACAGTCAGAACTCCCCCTTCTTTTTTTTCCCCATTTTTTTTCTAGTTCATACAAATTTATTTTTTTCACCCTCCACCACTTTTGTACTTTTCAGATACAACATAGTGCAAAATTCAAGTGTCAAGAACGACTAAAAAGCGACGAATAAAAAAAAAATTACATTCACTGGAGAAAAAATATTTCATATATCTCTATTGCTCTTAAACGTAAAGATCCTCACATACAAGTCTCACTATAGATGTGTTCAGGACATACAGTCGCCCCACAGTTGCTCGAACCGATGTCCCCGCAGGAACGCTTCGTTCTCCAACTCAATCGCAACCTCCACGGATTGGTTTCCAAAGTACCAGACATTTCGATCACACGGAGAGCAAAACAACGTTGTATAAAAGTTATACCCAAAACAATCCAACTCTTCCAAAACAGCGAAAAAAAAATTGAAACCGGGAGTCCCAGCCAAATCCATCACGGGCGCGAGCCGCTCGCCACTGCGCGTTGGAGAACGGCTACAGCAGAGCCCGGGGTGTGAAAAGTTGGCAAGCTTCCAACGGACCTTTTCTTCTTTTTTTTTTTTTTGGGGGGGGGGGGGGGAGGGGTGAGCTGGCCTCGTTTTGCATAACGATCCGACGTGCTATCCTCCCACGCAGGCATCCTTTCTCGACCGATCGACCAATTCGCAAGGTCGCCCGGGGGTCGCGCGCCGCCAGCCGAACCGAATCGAAGGCACGAATACGTGCACAGGCAGAGGTACACACCTAAGGACGAACAACAAACAAACAATCACGAAGACACAAAGCGAACGCACACACACACACAGAAGACCCCAGGCGTTCCGGCTTGTTGGTTTCAGCACGCCTTCGCGAACAGCTGACAGCGACTGGCGCGAGTGTTTTTGACGTTGCTGTTTGTTTACCGCTGGCCCTTTTTCCTTGCACGCTCTTTCCTAACCGGAGAGGAAAGGGAGGCGGGGGGGGGGGGGGTAGCAACTGCATTGCAATCGATGTGATTCCCGATTGAAAAGGAAATTAAAGTGAAATGACCGCCCCCCCTCCCCCCCCACTCATTCTTGTACGCCAAAAAACGCCGGTATGGACTAGCCAGTCATACACCCGTATGAGGACACGCGCATTTAACGTTGATTGTTGTGGAGCGTGTATGCCTGTACGCCAAGATTCGCATCGCAGTTCTGCCGTAGCGATAACCTACATACTGCGGTCGCTACTTGGTTTTTCTGCCTCTATTGTTAGTCGGTCTTTTTCGGCCGCCGTCCCCTCTTTATTGTAGAGCGTACAAAAAGAACCTGTTTTTGTTTTTGTTTTCTTTTTATCTCTCGCGTCATTTACGAATTGTCGATTTTTTGCGGGGCTGGAAATATCCTTTTCAATCTGAAAATAAGAAAAGTTATAAAAATAAACACGCACACACACGCAATACGCACTCACAGTACGACGTGCGAACACAATGACATTGATTATAAACAAAATGTAAGCGATCATGAGCGTTACAGAATGGAATGAGGCGTGGAAAAAAGCGATTAACAATAAACGAAAAATCATGGCGTCCATGAAATGGCCCGTTATGAAATATTTCATGGGCGGAGTTTAAAGTTTCTTTGCAAGTTTCCCAGCATGTACTACATCGCTCCCTACATCAATATTGCTAAATGGAAGCCGCGCTTTTGATTTTCTAGCTATCTAGACGCCACAGATTGTTCGCTCCTAATACTTTTACCTACTGGAATAAATACCGTATACCTTTCTTAAAAAGATACGCGGAAACTGCTATGCATTTTGGAATAACTCTACGACAAGGATGATTGTGGTTCATCGATTTAGTCTAGTATAGTATAGTAGAAGTTCGGTTAAGAGCTCATCTATTCTGCGTAAGTGATTGTTGTCGCTTTTTCTTCAGGCCGCTACACTGCCTTCTAGTGCATTGTGAACAGCTTTCGGAACAAGGAACAGTTTATGGTTAAGACGGGAAAGCAAAATGCAACGCGGCGAAGAAGCTTTAGTTTGCGCGCTTCGACCCAAAGGAATTTGCGAGTAAAGCCCCTTGATCAAATTCACCGTACGCGTTTAAGAACACCCTCAAGGGCTTTAGTTAAAAGTGCAGCGCAGCGTGAGTTAGTGGCGTTGAGTTTTTAATGCCTTTTTAAGGTGTAAGGACATCGATAACGTCTACCCTAATGTCATTAAAATCGGCGCTCGCGCCAACAGCATGGTGTGCTTCCGTGCACTCGAACTTCAGCTATTTCTTTAGCATTGCAGTAGTAGGAATCGATTCTGAACAGTATTGCGATTGGTTGAATACAGTGTGATAGACTATAGAGTTTATACCAGCGTGCACATTTGCTTCTTGTTGTTTGACGTCGTCCATTTACGGAGTACTGCTTCGAGTTATATTATGTACAGCGTATGTATACACGGGGATCAAAAGCGTAAACTAAGTAGCAGTTTTATTTGTGCATTATGATACGTTCCGTTGGAACATTTGCTCGGACTTTTACTCTTCGTGAAGGTGTAATGAAGTTCACGGCTGTGGTGACCTTGTCCACAATATCATCTATCTTCTGCAGCGGCCGCTATATAGGGAATTCTAAGGTTTTTAGTTGAGCAATAAGAACTGATGATATTCTGTTTTGGTAAGCGCTTCAGTAAGTGGTAAGCCGAAGGACAAAGTATCAAAAGTTCAGAAAAAAATGAAGACTACAGTATGCTCAAGTACGTGTACCGGTCATGTTTCAGACGGTCACCATTATGATCATAAGCGTCATCCTTGCGGAGCCTTTGGGTTTTCAATGTATATGTACTGTCCTCACCACAGATTTTGACAACATACGCCACTTGTGCCCTTTCATTTACGTATGCATTAGTGCCTTTTATGTTTACAAAGTTTGTAGTTTTTTTGGAGTAGACCTATACGCTGAGGATATCTGCTCACACGAACGAGTCTTTGAAAAGGTGGGAAATTAGATTTAGTGAATATTTCGCGCTCTCTCCGGTCGAGGATAACGGTGATTACAAATATAAAACATCACTCCCGCAATGCTGTTGCTACTCAGCAAACATCTGACGTGCGTCTGAAAAGCACAGATTCTCGAAAGCACAACTTGGACGAACTTTAAATCTGGGTCAAAAGTGGACGTCACAAAAATCAACGGCACGGGAAATGGCTCGATATAAATAAACGAACCCTGTCTCGCTCTGAAGGACGGAGGTCGTATTACAATCTCACTCAGAAATGACTAAGAAAAAACAAACAAAAAAACTGAAGGTCTCTAAGAAAATAAAACGAACCAACGAACGAGCGAACAAAACAGCCGAAAACAAAAGCGCGCAATTGGCGGGTAACATGAATTTATTTTGAAAGGAGTTAGGCCTGATCCCCAGACGGTATGGTGTAGCTCGGCATATCGACCGGAGTTCCCCGGGATTAGGGAACCATTCCCGGGAGGACCGAGTTTCGATCACTCGCCTTATTAGCCGCGGGAACTCGAGGAATCGGAAATAAGATGACGTTGGCGTTACATTACGATGGCAGGCTGGCAAATAATAATAATATTAAAGGCAGTCGTCTGGGCTCCGAAAACTGCCGACTATACGGAGCGCAAGTTCGTCTGCTTCTTTTGCCGGGGCTTGTGGTGACGTCAGAACAACGCCGAGCTCTGATTGGCTCTGATTGAAGGGTAGTGGGTATAGACCTCGAGGCAGCTTGCTTCGAGGTCTCCCTACTAATCCTTCAATAAGAACCAACCAGAGCTCGGCGTCGTTCTGACGTCAGCACGACCCCTGCCAGAAGCAGACGAACTTGCACTCCTCATAGTTTGGCCGATGGCTTCTACTTGATTTCACTCAACTTCGACCGCAGCCTACGTCACGATCAACGGAGCCAATCAGGCAGCGCAAACAAAAAAGTGCATCGTCACGACGGTTGTCGTCTTTGTGCGTTTGGCGTCATCGGCTAAGCCAATCGCGCCACGGTGAATGGGCTGCGCGTGATTGCTGCCCACGATACGCCGACATCGAACGCACAAAGACGACCAGTGGCGTGAAGGTGCATTTTTGGTGCTGCTTCGATTAGCTCGATCAGAAGCATAGAGTCGGCTGACGTCTGACTTGAATAGAAAAAAAAGGAAAAAGGAAAAAAGGGAAAAAGGGAAGTTCGTCTGCTTCTAGCGCGTGGGAGTTGACATCAGAAGCGACGAGCTCTGATTGGTCGATTGTAAGAATAGTGAGTAGAACCCAATGCAATCTAGAGCGTTGAGGTCTACCCCCCCCCCCCCGCCCTATCCTTCCAATCAGAGCCAACGAGAACTCGACGACGTTCTGACGTCACCGCAAGAAGTGGTGACGTCAGACGCAAGAAGCGATGAAAGAAGCGTAAGGAGCGGACGAACTTGCGCTCCGCATAGTCACTAGGGCATCACACGAGGGACACGGAGTTCGCTGCCGACAGAATTATGTGTGCACACGCCTCACAAATGTTGGAAGCATGTTTACTTCGTACACGTGTATGATTCGAACAATTTCTGCAAACAGTCTTTTTTTTTTTTGTACGACCAATCTGACGGGGCCGATCGTACACTGGGGGGAGAAACATCTCTCAGTCACTATATCCACCCTAGAAAATCTCCGGTACACGTATACTTTCCCGCAAAACACTTGTAAGAACCAATCGCTGCAACCTAAAAAAAGTTCAAGCCTAAAAAAGAAAGAAATGTGATCGTGACGTAAGCGCGTGAAACATCAGCTCCTCGTTACTTTGTCAATACCCCCATGCTCAGAAAGTTTTAAAACGAGGTTCTGAAACGTTTAATATCGCCTACTTTTAGAGACATATGCTCTGACGTCACGCCGCTGCGTGGTGGGGCTGCTGTCGGGTCGGCGCATGCGCAGCGAACATCCTCGCGCGAACAGAAGTCGATTTTTTTTCTTCTTTAAGCCGCATTTACGCCGTTCATGCATCGTGCAATATAGACGCTTTACAGCAGCTGTGCATGGGCGCCGCCATAACCGCCCTTCAGTTTTTGTTTCCTCTTATTCCGTTCGCTGCACTTCATTCTTACCACAGCAGGGCAGGTTATTGCCACTTTAGGGGCTACTGCGTCCTTCTCCCCAGCATAGGCCTGTGTGGAGGCTCGGAGACGTCCGTTTCAGTGGCTTGGCATCTCGGTAAGACAAGAGAAGGTCGGCTATGGCGGCTCAATCTGGCGCGTGTGTAAAGCGTCTATACTGTCTGCAAACTCGGGTCACCACAGTAACCGTGGATCGAATGCCGCGTGACTCAGTTTTCTTCTTCAACTCATTGCCATGAGGCATTCGAAGCACGGATCTCGCGGTGACTCTCGTTCGAATCTCTTTTGCAGACTGTCTTTGTGGGATGTATAGGGTGTATTCACTGGCGGCCATATCTGTCTGCGCTAATGCTGAGCACGTGCTGATGGCGAGCTTCCACAGTTATTTTGCAACGTGCAACCCGCACCATCAAGATTGCCGGTCTTGGCAACCTATTAATGTGAGCTCGTTCTGAGCATGCGCTCTAAATAGTGACCTCAAATATGGCTGCCAGTGAATACGCCCTATAGGCAGTGTGACCCCGGCTTTTTCGATGAACGAGGCTGGCGCGTCTGTTTCGGCGCTGAAAAATCACAGACGTAATTACTGCTACGCTATAAGAAAAGTAAGCAAGCAATGAAGCGAAGAAAAAACGCACACACGTAATATTCTAAAAATAAAGACCGCGTGCACGGTCTAGAAATAAATTCTTACGAATATTTAATTTAACACCGGTTAGAAAATGTAAATAAAGAAGGTTTCCGTCTATTACGTTTTGTTGGTTAAATTCTCAGAAAGACTCGAAGGTGGCTAAAACACTCTGAGTATACAGTTGTCATAAGCGCAGCTACAATAAAACAATAAAAAAAGAAATATATGTATTTGTAAAATAGGCAGGTGTCTTCGGGTGATAAAAATACCATCGCCTCCGGCTAGAATAATTTGTAACTGTTGTGAGATATTTGAACGTCTTTGAACCAAAAAGTTCGGTCCTAAAACATTTTAAGTAACACCAAAAACGTCACCAAATTAAAAAAAATGAACCTTTCGAGTCGTCAGCTTTGATTTCAGGGTCAAGAACTAATATTAAAAAAAAGAAAAGGGGCCGCAAAGCGGAAATCTCGTTCGCTCATATTTGAATTGCTGGCCACAGCTCAGAGTTAAACTAACAATATCTGATTATAACTGTATCATTGTAATCGAAGATGGTATCTTAGATGAACTATAATTTCTGACAGGTTAAGAAATGCCCCCCCCCCTATTTTAATATGTTAAATTTTTTTCCTTTGCGATTGGCTCTTCAGCTTATCGTTAAAAGCCGCACTCTGATTGGCTGTCGGTGACTCTAGCTATTATTTGCCAAAGATCCGCCCCGAAAACACAAGATTCTAATACAAGCCGTTCCCTTTGCGTACCTGAAGACACCTGTCTCCAAGAATTTCGGTTTCACCCAATAATCGATAAGAACCGAATTTAGATCACGCATGTTTTCGGCACGTGTAAAAAGATACAAACGCAAAGAGTTTGTTGCAGCGATCGATATCTCGCTTGGCTTCGAAGGGATGAAATGTAAACATCCGCGCTTAAAACCAAAAAGCAAAAAAACAAAAGGCCGAAAAAAAAGGAAAACGTAAAATAGAACAAAAACAAGGACAAGGGAGGTCGTCAACCGTCGCGAGACGGTACAAAACGCTGCCAGACATCGTTCAAGGCCGTTAAGGAAACGTTCTCGAGCGCCGAGGAAGTGTTTCAGTGTGAACGAGAAACGACGTTAAAAAAAAAACTAAATAAAAAAAGAAGCAAAAGAAAAAACAAAGCACGAATGAAATGACGTCTGGTTGCTCAAACTTGCTTCAAAACTTTGCAACGAGGTGCGTCATTTCCGGGTTGACCAGGAGACAAAAATAGTAGGAACAAAACTACAAGCGAAGCGGCGACAAAACCAGAAAAAAATGAAAGGAAGAAAAAAAAGATCGAGGGCTCGACGTGTCACGCCTGCCCCCTACGTACGCTTCACTGCACAATACCCGTGCACAGTGGAGAAGCCGATCGACAAACTGAACGAATTTGCGATGGTTCTCGCTTTTAACAGATAAAAATAGTGAAAATAACACCAAACCACGGGATCTTTAAAGTGTATACTAATAAAGAACTTTGAGCAAGTACTAAAGTTTTAGAAAAGATTAATTTTTTTATTTTTTAAAGTTTCTTTTAAACGTAATAAATGTATTACACCTCGAAGAAAGAGCTCCGTTTAAAGGTCCGCATTTGCGTTACAGGGGAAGTTATAGCTATCAGTCTTAATGGGAAATCAGAGCGTTGTCGTTTCATTCACAATCGAAGGCGGCCCCTCCCAGAAGAGAAGGGTAGTGGCAACCGCCCTGCGCTACGCATCGACACCGCCAAGCCGCCGCAGCCGGAATCGGTGGGGTCGAGAGACGACTGTCGCCATACAGCTGTAACCTCAATCCCCAACTTCATGCCGCCGAAGATTCGAACCGACAAAAAATATTGCCGCAATGCCGAAAACATCATGCGCCCGTTTAAAAAAACACGCACAATAAAAAAAGAAAGAAAAGGAAAGCGGTGCGCAAGCTTGATTACCCATACACTGCAACACTCCCGAACCGGAAGTTCGATTGAGCGGTCGAGAGAAACGGTCTGCCAACTAAACCTCCTAAAACGAAGGTTCATAAACTCGAAATATCGAAAGGAGGACATAGTTCACGAGTTAAATTCGAGGCTGGGCCTCAAATCTCAAGGAAGAAAAAAAAACTTTTGGGGGAGTTGAGGAAGACGTGCGTTTAAGGCGGAACCGAATTTCCGTCTGCTACCCGAATCGCCGGGCGTGCACCGGGGGCTCCGTCAAAACATGGCCGAATTTTCACCGATTTTTTGTTCGGGGCTTCGTAGGAGAGGCTCACCTTTAGCGACACGCTGCAGGATGGGCTCCTTGTGGTCGGGCGACCAGGGCGGGTTGAGCACGAGCAAGAGGTAGCCACCGCCGCCCATGGCACCCTCCGTTTCTCCGAGCGGGGCTCGCGGACGCTGCTCCACTCGACGCTAACGGGACCCCGGGGCAAATGGCGGCCGCCTCGGATCTGCAGTGGCGAGCTCCGAGCCACGTGACTCGTCACGTGACGCTCCGCGGCGCCGCGAAGCGGTTGCCGTGGCGACGCGACTCGATCCGCCATGACGCCGTTTAGCATGGCGGCGACGCGGCGGGGATTCGGCCGTCCCTCCTCCTCCGCAGCAACCCTTTCTCGCCGCGACTGGGACCGGTGCAGTTCGGATGCTGCGTAGGGTCTGCTACCGCAGCTGCTTGCGCGGAGAATCGTCGGCTCGAGCGAACAATGGGGACTGTATACGACCGCATCAAGGGGTGCGAAGCAATTTTTGTCACGTAACAGCGCGTTTCGATGGTGGTTCCCGTGCTCTTGTATGCGAGAGGGGGAGGGGGGAGCGGTGGTATGCTTTTGTGCGTAGCGGCCTCCAGACATCCTGGTTATCAGGGATATTGAAGGGTGGTACGTCTGCTGCGTTATTGGCGCGAGGAATCGGAGGGGGCGGGGGGAGAGAAGGCGTAATGTTTTTTCGTTTTGTTTTGTTTAGGTACTTGGTATTGGGTTTGAAGCCGGTATAGACCTGATCTGGCGTCATCAAAATAATGTAAGGGAGCACAACACACACGAAAATCGGTACTAGAAGTGATTGTTAACAATGGGTATCTTTGACATGAATACAAGCGAGACATTGAATATATATTGTGTTGTTAATGTGTGCCCTTATACTGGCGGTGAATCATTTGTGGTTCAAATTTCAGAACGCAGTATATAAAACGAGAAATTATGTTTTATTTAAAAGTTTACTCAGAACACATGAATTTCCATGCATTCAGCTGAAAGCATGGTGCACATTTCCTGCGACGAATCCAAAAATGTCATTTCAGGCTGTCTGCAATTCAAACGCCGTATACAATGTGTTTTATATTTGTATGCGCTTTTTACGGTTCAGTGAATATTATACCGAATAATTCAAGCGCGACATTTATGTTTATTTATAGATCGGATGACGCAAAGCTTAAACTATGTTTTGGTGTAAATAGTGTGAACAACATTGGTACACTGGAGGGTGTGGAAATAAACACGTATAGAAACAGTACCTCATATTATTTGTCAGACTTTATTCACAAGTTTTGCCGACCTGTTTCATTCCATTTTTCCCAAGCCAGGTGTGAACCCATAGCTATTCCCCATAAATTCTTATAAGCAATTATTACTTAAATATTTAAGTATTTACCACTTGGTTTTTATGTCAATATTCCTTCTTCACATTTTTTTTTCGACGAAGTGAGGACGATGTAAAACAACATAGTAGTGCAAAAAACAGTCTATATAAAAAAAAGTTCATTAAAAGAGCTTTTTTGGCACGTTTTATATAGCTCTCGCATATAATCATTTCGCAAGTTAAACAGACTGATTTACAATATAACCAGTTACCTCCAGCACACTCCACGAATAATTTTACGTATGCCATTAGATGATCTTACGTTCTGCATGAGGGGTTTTGTTTTAATAATTTCTTGTTTATATGAGTCTCCTGTTTTGTTTCATATCTTCTGCTTTCTCTTTTTTAAATTCCGAGGATTTCAAATTGTATTAATTTAGATTTATGTGGCACAAATAAATATTAATAAGAACCATTCCTGAAGCCCGCTAGCTAGCCCTAGATTAAGGTTTATGCGTGTATGTAAAAATAAAAATGAACAAATCATAAAAAAATATGTTTCCTCCTGCAATCGTGTTTTTGTTATATTAAGGAATAGTCCAACAGCTCATTCAGACAATCTAGCTCAGCATCTTAAGGGCCCTACAGTTTCGGTGATACCATAACCTTAATGCTTGTGCCACTAACCTTAATTTCGGCAGTACGCGTTCGGGCATTAAACGTGACCGGCCATACGCATAATCCGCAAGAACTAAAGTACGACACCAGGATTGGGAGGCGACGCAAGTAAGGAAGTTTGTTGAAGAAGCTCAAGTACCTCGAAGGTCATTAATACAAAATCGATGCAAAAGCACAATTTAGCTTAGCGCATTCATGGCAGACATTCCTATAGAGATTTGTTTGGAATATTCGAGTAGGTCACGGGAATCGATCATATTCATAACGCGCACAACGTCGGTTAAAAAATATAAAAGAAATACGTTTTAGTTTTTACGCACTTTGAAGAGGACATTTACATAAATATTGTTATGTCGTGCTCCCGAATACGCGTGTCGGGTGCGGACACAACGCGGAATATTCGAGTAAATTTGCGCGGACAAATCTACGCATAACAAAGTGGGTGATTTCAATACCCGGCGCTTTGTTCGCTTAGTAGTCGACTACTACCACGCACTTTTCGAGAGGTTCGTTTTGCCGGGTTCGAGAGCTCCCATAAATAAGCCCTCCCAATACTCCTTTTCCCCTAAGCTGACAGTTCGGTGAAAGCTGTACGTGCTCGCTATGGCAGCCACACGTCCATCGTTTTCCACGTGTTCACGCCAGCGCCCGTCCAACCACGTGTAGAGGGCGGGGCGATGCGATGAAAGGAAGGCCGGTGATTCGTCCGGTGGGCCCGTATAGCTCCCGCCCCACTGTCCGCTTAACGGTAAAAGGAGCGTGGCCTTTTAAAGGACGAAAGACTAAAGCGGCGGAACACGCGGAGAACGGGCAGCTAATCTCGGAATTAGAAACGCGGGCGGTCGCGGAGCCGCGCGAGCGCGCGCGCCTTGAAAACGAGGGCGTCGCGGACAAGGTCTCGCGAGCAATTGTTTTCCGAAGCGCAGGAGCTGAACACGTCAGCGTGTGCCCTTCTCGAAAACAATTATATTGAAAGAAGGAACAATAAAACGACATAACGCGGAAGTGTGGAGCACTTCATATCCGGCGCGGAGAGCGTGCATGGAAGGGTGACAAAGTGGAACGACAACAAAAAATGTACGAAGCAGAAAACCGTTTTAATTATAGAAGCGGAGACAATGGCTCGTGAGCGCGCGGCAAACACCGAAAGTGCCAACGTGCAGCGAACGAGCTGATCGCTCGCCCGCGAGTTCCCCGAGGGTGTCTCTTGAAACCACAGTCGCGCTGCTCGTATACATCGTGCAATAGACACGGTGTTTTGTTCCTGACGTGACGACAAAATATATTGTGAACACACCTCAAATGCGTTCGGAGTATGTTTATCTTATACGTGTGTGTGCTTTTGTCGTGTCTTCAGACGGTTCTTGTGTGGCAAATGTGACGGGAACGTCATAGAAGAGACGCGACTCTGGCAGTGTCTGCAATCTGTCTTTTGTATAATTGTATTAGCAGCTTCAAAGATATCACGTAAAGCGTGGAGAGAGCGAAAGATAGGTGCGGAGAACCAGAAAGCACTTATAGCCTAGTTACACGGGCATTCTTAACCGAGCTCAAGTATGACTGAGGTCAAACTTATACCCGTGCCACACGGGCAACTCGAATGCCATTTACAACGTATGACATTTGAGCGGACGGCCAATCAGCTCGCGACACTCTGGCGTAGCGCATTCCACGCGTGCGACAGATTGCGAGCTGCTTTGCCGATCACAGAAATGTCATTCGTTGTAAATGGCATTCGAACTGCCCGTGTGGCACGGGTATTAATTGCGGCTAAATGTACCCGTGTCACCAGGATATAGTTGGCAGTAACTGCTCACCATACCTAAGCGTAACTGCGGTTTTCGGGATGCCCGTTGGGCACTCTTAGCAAGTCTGAGCTCAGTCACACCTAACTGCGGTTAAAAGTGCTCGTGTAACTAAGGTATTAGCGTGAACAGAGGTCTCCGGAAGCTAAAAGAGTCAGTGAATCCCGTTCAGAAACTTAAAAGGTGGCACTCAAGTGGATTTTGAAATCGTCTTTTCTATAGTGATACCTCAATCAACCGGATTTTGGCCAAGCAATGGCCAGTGTCTGGGGATGGTGTTGTGGCCAGTGGCCAAAGAGTGGCCATTCATCAGCCAATGCTTGGCCGACGGCTGATGGCCAGTGGCCAGCGGCCAATGGCCAGAGAAAGGCGAGGCATCGGCCAATTTCTGGCCACTGTCTGACCACTGGCCAAAGGACCATTGCCAGCCATTGGCCAATGCTTGGCCAACTCTGTGCTGCTTGGGGAAGCGTCTCAACATAATCCAAAATACACTCTTGGGCGGCCGATTTCCCCTAAAAATCTCTAACCAACGATCGTGACGCACCCCTCTTTCTGCGACTGAGGGCGCCGTCAGACTGGCGTTTTCAAACAATAATAGCTCTATTACGTCTCCTACATCCAACGTTTTGACGTTTTTGGCGAAAATGTAACAAGCAACGCGCATTAAAAGAGCAATGCTAGTAACATTTGAAATCTCCACGCATTGAACTATTTTTTAATTGGTCAAAATGTCATGGAGGTGGTGGGGACCCGAGGATGGCACCCTCCGAGACAAAATAGTGCCTTTGTTTTTGTGAATTGGATGCTATCTAGAACTGGACATTTATATTTACTAAAGCCCAACGAACAATATGCCGTCAAAAACAAGCTCCCACAAGAAGCACTTGAGTGCCGCGCTAAAAGACACCCAGAAAGAGCGATCGTCGGATAATTTGTTCCTAATTACTGTAGGCACTGGCGGCTTAAGTAATGCGGGACGTGGTCTCTTTCAAGCCTCTTATTATCGCTCCGCTTCCTTAGTCACTAAAGTTAGTCTTCTAGTGCGCATAGAGCGCAGACGAGCTGGTGGAAGTGAAGTCCACGTGGATACTCTTATTTTGCAAGTCACGACATCTAACGCAGATTACGAAGCACATTTCGTGAGAACAAAATGTCGCCCTTCAGTTCGTTGCGCTGAAGTGTGCAGCCATTCGCTTCCCCGATGCCAGCACGATCGCGCAGACGGCGTTTCAAAGGGGAACTCCGCCGACTTTCTAAAGCTGAGCAAGCCCAACACATTTTCGGAATACCCAGAGGTTACTTTTTCCGACGTGCTATTTATTGTCTCTAAATTTGAAATAGTCATTGAGAAAACGGCGGATGAAGGTGATGCCAAAATCATAATTTTCCGCGCTCTTCTTCAGTGGGGCGACATCACATGCTGTCCTTCGTTTTTGGGTAAAACCGGATATTTCCAATATTTCATCCCCGAATATTTTTTTACATGGTGTTAAACTATATTTTTTATCCAATTTAGAAGTAAATTCTGCCACTTTCCGAATTACACTCCTCCGTAGATATTCTCTATGAATCAAAGTTGGTGGAAAAACGTGCGCTAAAACTGCAGTGACAAATCTACTACCAAAATGTAGATTTAGGTCCATTGCAATTCATCATTTGGCAATCCTCTCTTTCCATTTCGACTAAGAAAAAAATTGAACAACTTTGATTTCACAGGAGCAGAAGATACCAGTAACATGTTTCTGCATTGTAAAAGTTGTGATGTTGAGAGAACGTTCTCTCAATTCATATTCGTCCAAAAACCGGACAGGTGTAAGATGGAGACAGAGATGCCGCGTATGCAGATGATTATGCGAGCAACAAGGTTTTGTAAAAATCAAAAAGACCATGTGAGCTCTTACATCATGTTGAAATACTTGGAAAGCAAGTCATTACGTACTTTAAAGACTTGCTTGCTGAAGACAAATATTCATCTTACATAAACTTATCAAAACTCTTTTGCTAGATATACTAGTTTATTTTTAAATATAAACTGAAGACAATTTTTTGAGAAGCCCGATTTCTCCCCGATTACCAGCTAAGATCAAAGCGCCCGATTTTTACCCCCCTCCCTTTTTTTACCAATATCTAAAAAAAAAGTAAACGAAGGACTCTATGTATAATTTGCACGTCCAGATGGCGGCCTAAAAACGCAGTATCTTACGCGTTGTTTTCTTTTTCTCTGGCGTGAGTGTTAGTGTTTCTTTCACAGCATCACACTTGTAACCCGTCGGGCAGAAGTTGTAATGTCCTTGTATGGCCTCAAACTACATCTGACGCCACGCTTTCAGCATTGCCAGAAGAGCCCCTCAGCCATCTCAGACCAAATTTAAAAACTCAATAACTCCGCGAAAAAAACAATTGTGGCTTTTAATTTGGGTTACAAGTTCTGACGTGTCCATCAACGTATTGAGCCAACTTTGAGGCAAGTCAGCCACTATAAAAATTACACCATTTAAAGGATCTCAGTACTTGCAACAAGCACCGGGTGCGCCATTCATCCATGAACTCTAGGTGGAAGTTTAGCAAGGCGTTAGTTAACCTGAAACTAAGAATGAACAAACAAAAAGTTAAAGAAAAGTTACAGCAGTACTTGGGAGAACCAGCGTCTCAAAATTGGAACATTTGGTATATCCATTTTTTGTTTTATTCTTCCACTTCGCATACTTCTCGTTTCTCCGATCACCTATCTCAGGTTAACTTAAATTGCAGTACCTATTTTTGTGTCTTCGTATTTTGATTCAGAGTTTTACGTGTTTCAACCTGCTTCACATTTCAAGAAGGTCCCGTGTGTATACGGCCTCGTGATGGAGTCAAAGAACCAATCATTCGTCTTCATTTAATCGCTTTAGCTAAGAGAGAAACGAACGCTCCCGCAAATGACCAGAAAATTAGTATCTGCTTGATGACACTGGAGCTTGCAAAACGTTCATATACACTGATCAGCCAAAACATAGCGACGACTCCAACATCGTGTGAATAAAGGCCCGTTCACACTCTTGCAACCGAGTACGACCGAGAGAGACGGGATCTGTTAAAACGTCTTAAAATTTCTTAGGACGAGGGAACACACTGGCATTGGGACGCCATCTATGCGGTGATCCGGGAACTGTATTTCACAAGGGCGAAGGTTTTGCGGGATTTCTGAGGTCAAATGTGCGTAATACCCGTAAGAAAGGCTCGTTTATTACATTGACAAACGTTTTTCGAGCCAGAAAGAAAGGATAATGCGCGAGATAAATAAAAATATATGCCGGACCGCCAAGTTTACACTGCTACTTAATAGATGGCGCCAGTGTGTCCTCTGGTAGTAAGAAGTTTTAAAGAACCCAGTTTTAAGAGGTCGCAAAAGTGTGAACGGGCCTTAAGCACGCCCAGCTGACACACCCTTCGTGCTACCTTTTTGTCTTTTGTCGGCTACGTCATTTTGGTGAATAGGTGCGCACGTATGATAAAAGGCTATAGATTTAAACGACTTTGACGAAGGGCAGATCGTGATGGCCGGACGACTCGGAACAAGTATTTAGAAAACTGCAAAGCTCGTCGGGTGTTCGCGAGCTGCCGTTGTTAGTACTTTTCAAAAGTGGAAGAACGACGGTGAAACCTTTAGTAGACTCCGACACGTTGCGCGTACACGCCTCGTCGCAAAACATGGACGTCAGAGGCTTTCTCGCTCCGGGAAGAAAAATGGGCTGCCAGGCCCGTGTCTCAGCTGATTGCCGGATACAATGCAGATCAAGGTAGAAGTGGTTTTTGATCCCACAGTTCATCGGACTTTGTTTGACTACGGGACTCCGCTGCGAACGACCCTCGCAACAGTTTTGCGCGCCAAAGATGAATAAACTCGGTGTTATATTAAGTAAGTGGTCATTATGTATTGGCTGTTCAGTGTAGAGTAGACAAACCCACCGTTTACAAGCACCGCCACGTTTGTCACACTGTACACCGTTCATCCCCCTAAAGCCCGACTCACTAGGTGCGACGTTGCTCGCGAATTCACAGCTGCGACGTCGGGCACCACAACGTTCCCCGTGCTTTTTCTTTGCCGCACGAGCGACGTAGCATTCGCAAAATCACGAGTAAAATCGCGTCGTGCGAATCGGGCGTCAGTTCATAAGTACGGCGCTTGCCGGATAAATCAGCCGCCTCCCCTTCATCACCTGACGCCCCTCTCTGGGCACGGGTTATGGACGGGAGAGTGAACACAACGCGAAAGATTCACGCAAGACTGGTACCAAAAATAATTTATGGCTCTCACCGCACTCTCAGCTTAGGACTGAACGGAGTATAAAGCCTCTGTCACACCGCAACTACATCGTAGAAAAGTCGCGGCGTTCCTTGCAAACATGACGACAGAATTATGTGCGGACAGCCCTCACGCGTGGTCGAAACACGCCCGCTTCATACACAACTGTGTGCTTCGAACGCACAACCGTGTGTCTCTGCTGTGTCTCCAGACAGTTCTTTTATAAAACCAATGTAACGGGAGTGTCATACAAGGAAGTAACACGCCTCCGACAGTGTCCGCAGAATGTCTTTTCTTTAGGTTTTGTATTCTCTATAAGCAGTGTGACCGTGGCCTAAGGGTGCGGTAAAAATCACAATGGCGTGAAACCCGCGAAGTGCATGCAGCTTCGCCGCGCCGAAAGCAATGTCACCGCAGCTACGTGACGTAAGAACCGCGCGTTATTCCGTTATACATATATACTTTCGGTCCTCGAGCGGGTATGGCACGCGTCCGGATCAAGACGTTTCATTGGAATATAAAAAAGTCGCTACGCTGCGACATCGAATCGTTGAACCTTTTTTAGCTCTCGGGCAAGTCTGGCGTGAAGTGGACGAGCGAATCTGATTTAAAATAATAAAGTTATCCGGGCTGGCAAATACGTTGTCTTTGTTTTTGTGTAGGAAATTGTTTGTCACATTGAAAACGTGTCAAAATTGGCGAATACTGACATTCATTTTGCTTTTTTTTCAGGGCCTACAGTGGTGAGAAGAAAAGCTTATTAGTAGTACGTGCAGGAGTTTCGAGGATACCTACTACACAATCGATTTGCTTTGTTTTTTAATTTTACCGAAAAGATTGTTTGCAACACTTTGATGCATCTTGGTTATTTGTATAATCTCAATATGTTCAGTTTTGTTTCTAACGCAACGTCTCGAGGAAAACGAGATAATATAGCTCGCATATATTTGGTACCAGAAACGTCTGCAAATTTAATTGTGTATTACTGAAGCCAGCTCGCCTGCTTGCTAACTTTATGTTCAGTGACGTAGCTCTTCCGGCATCTCAGGCATTTTGTTTGATAGGCGGAACTACGAATACATTTGGGAACGATATACACTTTAAACTGACAAGTTTACGACACCTATCTTTATCGCGAGGGAATATGTCGACAGCACCAGTAAAAGCAAAAATGCGAGGGCATGCTTTTTGCTTTTTTACTTGACCTCATTTATTTTAGAGACCGTGTAAACGATTTCCAACCACTTTCAAAAATTGCTGGCTTCCCCACCCAGTTTTCGCAATGAGGTTATCAAAAAGGAGCTTTTTAAATCACAGATATGAAATAAACTGCTCCTGTCGCTGATCACCAAAACAACACGTTGTTCAAAAAAAAAAAAAAAAAAAAGATGGAGATGTTTTTTTGGCAAGCGAACTGTGATGCGGCAACATTTCTTTTTTCCTCAAAGAATGCAGCCTTTTAAGGTACATACATAAATTTCACAAATCATAATTCGAGAAAAAAATATACAACAAAATTTGACACAGCTAGCATATTTTCGAGGACGGTGAATTCAAGGTGAACCTTCTTCGTGCAACCTCAGCCATCGAAAAATATAATGTGGCGAGGCCTCAAAAACGTTACACGCATTGGAAGGTTCGAGATGGCAAAAATACAAAAATTCCTGGACATCGCATACAGAAGCTTGCACCGAAGGATAAAAATGAAAACCTAGAAATACTGTTTGTGGTGTTTTTTTATTTTAGTTATTACCCTTTGTGCTTGCCGGGCACGTACTCAATCTAAAACGAGTGTCCCTTGTTGGTCTCTTGTGCGCAATAAAGAGGCCACGGAACACATTTTTTCTATTTCGGTTGCATTCCGACAGTGTCGAATATGGAACCTTTGTAGCAAGAATCCTGTTTCTTGCTATGCACTGAAAAACAGCCCTATACAAGGGCTAAAGATATCACCGGGGAGTTGACGCAGCCAGAACGGAAAACAAGAAATTGGTGGTATATTTTTTCTGTGATGCGCCAAAAGATACTTCGTTGTTTGTTTGCTTGTTTGTTTGTTCTTCCTTCCAAAGACGCGCCGATTCTTGAACTCTGTATGTTTTGTAGTTTTTCATCTTTCGTTTGTGCATATTGATATTTGTGGAAGAGCAGAAGGAGCGATAAGACGTAGTTACTATACGGGGTGTTTTTCTAGAGGGACCAGAATTTAAGAGAAGAACCCGCGTTAAGGTTTTTTTTTCTAGACCTGGAGCATGGAGGCAAGCTTAGTAAATTAGTTAAGCTAATTAACTATAAATGTGAATTTTTTTTAATTTTCAGTCGGGGCAAAATTTAGTTTGAAAATTTACGCTCGATCTCCTTATAGTCTAAACGTGATCTAAATTGTGATAAAAAATTAGTAGTGGACGCTACGGGACGAGAAATGTCATCCTTGTACACGACTTCAAACCGAAACTAACCCGCCGAAGCGCGCCTGTGACGTCAATTTATCCGCTCTGCGCAATGTTATTAGATTAGCTCAGTTACGGAACTGCTCATAGACACTGGCTCTGCGCTTGCATTGCGCTACGTTACCGGATTAGATTGGATTGGATTATGGCAGCTGAAGCCTTTCTATATGGCGGTCGCAGTCTAAAAATTTATATCTAGCCCAAACAAAACAAACTTATTAAAAGCCCACGGCGCGGACACATAGGTTGTGGAGCCGGCGCCGAGTGGAGGGATGAACGTCACACAAATTATTATACTATTACCGTACGATATATTTTGCCTCGCTTATGACGTCTTAACATGCCCATCATGTCACACGCAGCAATCTTCTAAGGAACGTGGGTTTTGCCTTTTATGGATGGTGTTAAACCAGACGACTTGTCGTCCATACTTGATTTTACTGTTCGACTTCGAAGGTAATAATTACGCCTGCGATGCAACGCGTTCTTGTTCGTTCAAGGTCTCGCGGCAACGAACTGGACGACCCCACGTTGGGCGCCAAATGCAGGACGTCGAATCGAACCACCCGTTCTGCTCGTGTGCCAGCTCGTGGTGCTTGTTGTTTTACACGCCCCATGACTGCCGTGGAGTCGGCGTTCATGGGGCGTCTTTATTTTCTGCCTTGTTTATGCACCGTGGCATCGAGCAATACGAGTTGAAAAAGTTGCTTATTTTAGACCCGAGGTAAAGCGAATGCCGTCATATAGTTCAGTAGAGCCCTGTATCGTATGGGAGCATACTGGACCTTTTTAGAGTACCGAGCGTCGCCTGGGAAGTTGTCTGCGAACGACACATGTAGGAAGGACAGCCCGACATCCCTGTGCCCGTCAAAACACGTTGGCATCGTGCCGTTCTATTGTTTTTATTGCTTTCTTTTCTAAAAATATTTGTAAAAATAGGACGAAATGGGCGCAAAGATGGGTGCTGACAATGTTGGTCGTACCCTCTGAACTACACTTCCCTCCTCCCCCCCCCTCCCCCGACACACACACATACACACACACGTAAATGCACATTTCTTTTTCCCTATTTCTTTTAAAGTATAAACGCGCAGTGTCTAATTTAGGGCAGGTACATTTAGGTGGTAAATATATTGTTCTGTGGTGAAGTATCGAACGTAAAATAAAATTCCGACTTTTTTTATTTGTTTATTTAAGTTTTACTGCAGTTCATTTGTCGAGTATTTATAGCGCACTGAGTGACATCAGTAGTGAGAGGCCGGACTTTTGTTCATTGGCCTCGAATGAATGCGCATAATAACCACGAGAGAGCCGTTGTTTCGTTCACTTTTCCCTCTTTTCACTTGTCTTGTTGGTACCGTGAGTTATTATTCAGTCGAGAGCAAATTCGTTCGAAGTTCTACTCCAATCGGGATGCATGGGCCGGTCGGACAAAAACGGAGTTGGCTCATTTGTTTTCGTGCCTCACCCATTGTTTTGTACCAAACTTGCCGCGCTTGGGCTTGTGTCTTTCAGACACTGGGCCCGAAGACCGTATATGATCGATTGCTTGGAGAAAGCGCGGAATTTCGGCCACTGGGGAAGAATGGCCGTCCGACATTGAAGCATCGATTTCTGAAAAGGACCGAAGTCTGCTGCCTATATGTATGCTAACGAACCGGTTTCTCAGACACTTTAAGCGGCTTTACAAGTTTTGGGATAAACGGGTGCAAACGTAACAACACGTTTACGAAAAAAATAAATAAAAAGCAAACAGTTTTTTTTACATGATTATATTTGAGGGCATACGCTCATTTCAGATATAGGTCGGCTATGCTGAGGTACCAGAACCGGGGTTTTTGTATATGTTAAAAATCTGAAACTAATTTTTTTTTCTATTATTCATAGAATGGAGTAATCAGATTTTATTCCAGTTCAGTTTTTTTTTCCTGTCCGAAATTGTTTCGAAAGCTTTACCTAAGCAATTTGCACTCATATCGGAGATATAATAATAACGGCTCCAATTGTCATTTTTAGAGCAGAAGAAAACTATTTATTATAGGTACCTGTTTTAGAGGTTAGACGAGTTAATTATTTTCGTTTTTTTTAAAGCGATAGCTCTATAGGTCTAGCCACGCTCAAGGTCATGTCCCGTCCTCAAGGTCGTGTCCTCATGGTCACGTCCTCAAGATCGCGTAATCATGGTACCGTAACGCCACTGGCTGAAGTGCAAGGTCGCGTAATTAAGGTCACGTAAGCCCCGATCACGTAAGCTCCGTTCGCGTAAGCGCCGGTCGCGTAAGCTCGTAAGCGCCGGTAGCTGAGGCTGACGTGACCTGTTGATGTCGTCTTCGACGTCGTCCTAGAGGTGGTCCTAGAGGTCTTTCTTGACGTCATCCTCGACGTCGTCCTAAACGCCGTCCTTGACGTCGTCTTACACGGCGTGCCTTGAGGTCGTTCTTGACGGCGTCCTAGACGCCGTGCTCGATGTCCTCGACGTCGTCCTCTAGGTCGTCCTAGAGGTCATCCTAGACGTCGTTCTTGAGGTCGTCCTAAAGGTCGTCCTAGACGCCGTCCTTGAAGTCGTCCTCGACGCCGTTTGTGACGTCGTCTTCGATGTGTGCATGGCATATTACAACCATTTCATCACCATACCATTTTCTTTCCTAATTGTTTTCACTAGCAACGTTCCTGTAAAGCTACCGCATTCCATCGCGTTTGGACGAATAAACGTGCCTGTTGTGTTTTTATCCGTTTGACAAGGCGCGTTTTTGTACTTCACATCCGAGTGGGCGTAGAGTAAGTTTTAGTTTTACATAAAACAGGACCTAGAAGCGTGACGCCGCTCCATATTTGACAGGGTGGTAGTGACATAAGCTGTCATGCTTGGCGCTTGATAAAATTATATTGCCGACATTGTAGGCTACCTCGCATACTCATGGGGAGTAATGGAAGAAGGGTAAGTCTGCTTACGCACGAGCTGTCGGATAATTGACATTTTGACACAAAGACTAAAACAAAACGGGGAATCTCATATAAAACGCGTTCCTAACGAGCTACTTTTAGGCACATAAATGTATACCATAAATACGTATGTCCATCATGTATGAAGGAACAAGATATTCCGAGGGACTTGCATTGATATAAAGACCAGACTTTTTATATAATATATAGTTTGCTATCTACACCACATCTACTGGAAATTATTAAGCAGCATTGGAACAATGGATCATAATAACTGTGGAAAAAACATACATTGTTGTCCTTCTTTATTGCTGCAATGTCTTTGTGTAGGTAGTTACGTTCTCTGACGTTTTTAACAAAGAAGTACTGAACAAATTTCATTTTTTCGTGTCGGATGAACTTCAACTAAGTTAGAGCCTTTAGGTCTATATGTGTGTGTTGTCTCTTTTCGTTGCCTGCGGTCTCCAGGTTTTGTCATTATGGTTAAACTAGACCAGCTCGTTTGGACCCTTCCATTTTTAAGAGAAAGGCAGCCTGGTTTATGACAAGATCAAAATAAGAGATATATATATGTTTTAATTAAAGCACTGGAAAGAGACAGGCTTTGTTTCCAAAAACATAGAGCTCCCCAATTTTAGTTTTAGGATATTATACGCGGTGAAACATAATATGTTTGGTTTTAGCTTTATTTTTCGTGCTTCGCTTTGCTAATACAAGTATTTTTTTATTATTATAAGCTTTACCTACTCACTTTGAAGAGACGCCGCGGAAGCTACATTAACTGCGGTCTGTGCAGTTGAGTTACACAACCTTTTCAGGGGGGGGGGGGGTTCAAATCGCATGTGATTAATATACACCGTTCCACTAAGAAGAGCGGAGAAAGCAAAAATGACCACCTCCTCTCACCCCGCGCCTCGTCTGCTCCGCCGAGTGGGCTGTCCCTAACATCCGGCTGGCGTTCAAACTCGGTTTAAAATCGCGTCATTTTGCCAATTTCGAGCGCACATGTGCGAGTTTTGATATGCACGTTATCGTGTAATGTTCTGCTCGATAAAAAGACTAACCGGGCGCAATTGCGCTGTTACCTGCGTGGAAATAAAAAAGAAATGAAAAAAGTGTGTCAGAGTAGCCCGTCTCTCCGGCGAAAAGTAAATCCGGTTGCTGTAGCTTTTTGACTATGCAAAGTTCGTACTGTGTGTAGGCCTTTAGCTACAATGAGTGGAAGTCAAGGATAATAAATAAAAACGTACTCTCCTGGCGCAACAGACGCAGTGGTTGAGGGTAGTACTGCCGGCTGACTCCACTGCTGTTGCAAAAAACGGAACAAAGATTGATCATTTACTGAAATGAAACAACAAAGTGCTAAAGGCTGATTTTGGAGTAGCCATAGATATTCTAAGAACGCGAACCACTTCACAACGGCAGCCTCGAGCGAGAGTTCGATGGTTAGGTACAGCCCGCCGGTACAGCCCAAAGATGGAGAACGGCAAATTCCTGGTTTGTTGTCTGCTGGCGGAATCGGGCGCGTGCCCTCTCTCTCGTTTTGCCCCGCCGAACCTGCTGCGGATGTGTGGAGAGGGCGCTGCGGTCGAACAAAATGGCACCACCATGAAAGCGCTAAATGGAATGGTCTATAGGGTCGGCTGGATCTCGGGGGGGGGGGGGGGGGAAACTGAGGCCCCATAAGCCTCCATCCTGGCTACGCCATTGGACAAGGGGGCCATAATATAGGGGGCTAATAGTCGTAATAAGTAGGATGGCTGACGGAAATTTGTTAAATCTTTTCTTAAAGAGTAAAAAATTAGCAATTCTTTTATTTAGAATCTCGCTGGGCGTAATCAATAACTACTTAACAAGTAAATTTTAGAAAGATGCGGGGCGCCTTGAAAACGAGGGTGGTACGCTAAAGGTACCACTCGGACAACGGGTGCATTGCGAAAACGGGGATTATATTAAACAGAGCAACCACACGAGCCGATTTTTCGCACAACTGGCCTTGCACCTGTCGCAGGAGTGATAACTTAATTAAGTACACCGCCACGTTTCCTACGCGCCAGAAATATTTCCTTCCTTTACTTATTTAATGGTTTTCGATGACGCTCAGCAAGTTTCTGATTGAAACCGTGTATAGGTATTTTGTCTTCAATAATTATAAAGTGAAGTGACGAATTTCCCTTAATTAACCGACTTATCGTGACGATTATTTCATTATACTATGTCCCCCTGGCCGTATAACTCACCTGCACAGACCGGATTAGTGTAGCCTTGGCGGTTTTTAAGAAATAAATTTGTAAGGCCTTAAACGAAAACACTCTGTACAGATTTCATTCGGGAAATGTAGCGCAAGAAAATCATCATCACCAAAAAACAAAGTTGAGATAAGCGAGCGTAACCAGGTTAGAACTTAAAAAATTAAACGCTGTGCGATTTATTTTTCGGTCTGTATACAAAATGTTTCGTCGTATAGAATTTGCAATTTCGATCAAATTAGATAGGGAAAGGGAATCGGTCGGAAAAAATATTCTTGCACTCCCCACTTCCCCCCCCGCTCCCCCCACACACACACATACGCGCGCGCGCACGCTCACACACACCGCGCTCGCTCGCTCGCTACGCTACGCACACACACACACACACACACACACACACACACACACACACACACACACACACACACACACACACACGACGACACACACACACACACACACACGCACACCGCACACACGCACACACACACACACGCACACACGCACGCACACACACACACACACACACACACACACACACACACACACACACACACCACACACACGCACACACAACATTTTACCGAACGCTTGGATTCAACCCGCATGCAATTGGGGTGGGTTCGATAAAATGCGAAATTTCCAGGACATGGAACCTTTGACTTCAAAAGAAGAGCTTTTGTGTTTAATTTTGTCACGTTTCTTCGTTTTGCTTTTTGTTTTTTGTCAAGCATATGGATTTCCTTCTTGGTAGCAAACGCTCTTTGTCTCTATGTCTTGTTTCCCTGCAGCCGCCGACAACTTAAGCAACTCGGTGCACAGCAGGCCCCGAACACCTTCCTAAAACATCCAGCATGCAATGTGATTTAAAATTAACTTTTCATGATGCATGCTACATGACACATAATTTAAAATAAACTCCTTCCTGATACAAGCGGTTAATAACCAGTTGTGAATAGCGTTCTTTCCTGTCCCATTGTTCCTTCCTGTCCTAGTCGTGTGCGCTATAATTTTGTGATTTTGTTTTCCAATGTGATGGCGGCACTCGAACGAATCCTCAAGAAAGCGGCGGGAACAGGATGAACCACGCCTTATACGTTTTATTTTTTTATATTGTCAGTAACGCGCCACGATATTTGAGAAGTTTCAAATGCAAGTGCTACATCCTAACCGAGTTGGTAATGTTGACGCCGCGTAATACATTTTTTCACTGTAAAAAAAAAAATGCTTTTGACGTTGTTTGCCAGGGCACAATATATGCATATAATGAGGCTCTTTGAAAATGTGTCAATATATGTAAATGTATTTACAGTTTCAGACACTGTGTAAAACCGTGTCGTTAATTTTGAGGGTTCTTACGAGAGTCACGTGTACCTCTCGAGAAACGCGTCTGATTACTTTTTTATTTGGTTTCTAGCTTCTTTAATCTGAATACAGAAATTGACGCAAGAGCGTAAAGAATGTTTTAGATTCGCTAAATTGAGCTTTTTTGATGACGGCATTTTTATACATTGGCGGCGTAGCCCAGTCGTTTGTGAGTTGTGATTTTAATATTTCTGTCTTGTTTAGATAAACTGGTTACTGCTTTTTTACGGGCCAATAGTGATTACCTGCAAATAGAAAGTTAACCCATAGTACGCTGTGTAATTCACAGCACATGATGTCGTGGAAGGTTCTTCTACAAAAGAGGTTGGAGAGCATACATTTTCTCGCAAAGAAATTTGGCAAACACTCTTAGAAAAGGAGGACTGACAATCAGATTATATTGACTATTGTTAGCTCCAGTTATGAAAGGGTGAGATGATATTTTCGCTCTAATGGAAAACAAGACTCGGGGATATAGCAAGTAGAAAGTGTCATTATTAAAAATGAAGGGAATGAAATAACAACCAAAGCAAATTTTTGCAATAGTGACAGGGGGTGCACGTCCGTTAATCTTAGTTTCTGACAACTGTTTGATGATATTGTTATATTATTATGGTTATTCTGTCGATTGGAAACCACGTGAAGCGTAATTTTGAGAGAAAAACAAAACTGAGGATGTAATGACGGTGTTGGCTATTGTCGAAATTTTAATTTATCACCGACATTGTGCAAGCACTCGGTAGTTACCATCAATAATTCCGTTCGAAATTGATTTCTCCGTGCGGGCAGGAAAACGCTAATGTGACTAATGCGAATGAAAGACCGCTGGGAGGTCGTGTTATACAACATAAAAACTGCAGAAGTGGTTTTCCTTAGTGCCCCATGCATCAAGACTCTCTGCGCATTAGGCAAAACTTCAAGTTTGCGGGCGCCTATACTTTTAATGTGAGTGATTAATACATTTCCCTTCTTGCAAGTAACGCCAATTTTTGTCTGGAAATTTGTGAGTAGAGCCCATCTCGTAGTTCTTAAGGTCCGTCAGACTTTTCAGTGGCTATGGATTAACTTTCTGTAAAGTCCCTTCGATCTAGTAAAGCCGCAAACCTACTACGGTACGTTTACGCCTCGCGCGCTCATTCGAGTAAACTGGCGAGCTCTCGTCCAACCCATCATAAGAGGCGTCCAGAGATTCCAAATGTGAAGCACGGCACGTGATCCCACAGAAACGTGTCTCTACGCCTTTCCAGCGCTTATCACCCAGGCGAAAAATGCCGAGTCATCGGGCAGCGTCTGGATATTCAACAGAAGAGAGCTGTTGCGCATGCTCAGAATCGCGTTCTACATCCCAGGAGACAAAGATGGCAGCGCGCAGAAGGTGAATTATCGGGAGGGTCTACTATACTTCGCCACGTTCCCGATGCAACGCAATGATTCGGCCTTGCGGAGTGTCCTCTAGAGAGACCTTATAAATAGACGGAGGTACGTGCCTGCAAAAAAATACGTGTCGCGGGCTCCGGGATTCCAAAGAGCGGCGACGGACCCCGCCCTGTCGAGTGCCGATGAAATATGCAGGGCAGCCCCGTCGCAAGCAACCCGGACTCTGTTCTTGCCTTGCTTCCTGCTTCCTCCCGCACAAGGCGCCCTATTGACCGCGGGAAAGCTATTACGGAACATTTATGTTTTTTTCGCCGCGAGAACGCTTAACCATCGCTCTTAACTATTATCCCTAATCTCTGGAGCCGTTAGCCACCAAAGGACGCCGGCTTTCTGGTTCCCGCCGTAGAGGTGCTTTATAAAATGGGAGGTGTCGAGGCGAAAGTGCTCGGGTGAGTGGAAAAAAAGGGCGGAGGACCCAACAAAGGGCTAGTCCTTGCAGCCTGCGAGGAGGTTTTGCCGCAGCGCCGTTGATCGCTTTAGTCGTCGCGTTCTTGAAACGGCTACGGCAGATAACGCATAGCGTAGCGCAGTGCTTCCCAAACAACCCCTGCGACCCATCAAAAATTAAAAAAAATATCGCGTCACAAATCCCCCCCCCCCCCTTACCGTTTTGCCTTTTTTTTGTGGTTCCACAAGCTTTGCGATTTCATTGCATAAACAGATATACACAGAACTTGGGCTGAAATTTTATCTGACAGTTAACATTGTCAGATTGAATCAGCTGAACTAAAGCAATCGGTGAAAAAACGCACGACAGGAGAAATTATTGGGTCTAATGGCTAAAGTGAGCCTGTTTGTTTGAACAGAGTTTCTTACAACCAGGGTGGAGTTTGGACATCGCATCAGTTAGTTGCGGCTTGATGTGGAGCTGCAACTTTTATTTTCATTGACGCCACTGCAGAGAATCCAAGCAAGCAGCTTCGGGACGCTGTCGCGACCAATTTTTGTGGAACACTAACGTAATGTGCGTTGGGGAAACCGGTTGCATTCAGTTTGTTTCATTTTATTTTTCTGAAAGTACATGCAAATAATTCGAAATACAGATGGACCCATAGCCAATTGGCAATTGTCGGTTAAATAAAAACAATTATCTAAGATGCAGGGCTAATAACATGTAACTTAAAGGACAAATTGAAAAACAAAAGACTTAACAGGATATAGAGAACTTATTTCGAGCTATATTAATGAACTAAACAAAAGAGGTGGCCATGATATGAATGTGACTTAAAAAGAAAGCAGAAGATAGCGCTTGAGAGGTTTATTAATGTTATGCCAATTTTTCAAGATCAACTGACAATGAGTTTCAGGTTTTCGTACCAGTAAACTGGATTATTCTTTCCCCGTATACGTTGTGTCCACGTGGAAGATTAAAAAACCGAGTTTAATTTGCTCCAGTTTGACGAAAGCCTTCAAGAAGTATTATTGTTTGAAATGGGCTGTTTGTAGTTACGAATCATTGAAACATTATAGCAATTTTGTAAATTATAATACCCCGAAGTGTTAGTATAACAAGTGTTTGTATACGTATTAAGTGGAACATGAAAAAATTCACCTACGCGGCATTCACAGGGATAATTCTTGGTTCTGGTATTTAAGGGCCAATCGTCTGATTAGGGATTGACAAAGTTACGCGGTTGTTTTGCGATTAGCAAGCCGGTAACCAACTTGCATGAAAATGTTGATACAAATGTTTAGAAATAACGATTTATGTATTAGTATAGCGTGAAATAGGTGCCACATTAAATTTCAGATTAATTCGAAACTTTGTGACATTTGGCTACAGTGATGCATGAAGAAAACTTGCACCTAGTCAAGAAATACTGGAAACTTATGCTGTCAGCAATAAGGAAGACGGTTGCTGGTGTCCTATGAGAATGTGCGAAACTTGTTTTCAGTTTCACGCGAGAAGAATTATCATCATGCCGGGGATTGTCTATTGCAGCTGAAGGGTTGGAGAACTCTGCGAAACGAAATAAAAATATTTAAACTAATATACTTCCTTCTATTTCAGTCGCTTCACGTGTAAAAGTGCCGATATGACAGTTTATGTGAGAACAAAGAAGGGACCTATATTGCCATGACAGTGTCAAGATAACAGACTTGAGGAAGCACGATAAATTGAGGAGCAGCATTTTCTTTCAGAAGTTTTGAAAAACAAAGAATAAAACTATTAGTTAAAAAAAACTGCCTCCTAGAAAAAAAAGCAGAAAAAAAGCTCATAATATAGAGTTTACAACATTTTTCAGATAGGTAATAATTTTTCCTTGTAATAGAAAACTGAGTGATCATGTACTAGGAACGCCTTGAAAACAAATATTGCAAAACTTAAGGACATGTGAAAACTATTGCGCTAATTATTTTCACGATGTTTATTCAACTGGTGGACAGTTAATTTTGATTATGGACTAGGAGTAGGCAGGAAACTCTGCGACCCCAAGTCAAGGCGTCAACTCCGGCCTTTGTGCGCGCAATCTTCGGGTGGCTCATTAAGGTGCACGTGCCGGGTAAATGATAAGTAGTCTACATGTTAGAGACATTCAAGTGGTGTAGACGATTGTTCAGTCCTTCGTTCGGGTAGGCCAGACCACTGATCGCCTTTTGCGCACAATAATCTCCGAAAGTTGATTCAAGTTCGTAGCCACACGCACTTGTAGTAAAACGA
>JAZHYW010063656.1:0-15143 GCA_037355805.1 Ixodes ricinus | reverse complement strand
GTTTAGAAGAAGAATAATTCAATATTACGTTTCATCTCTGACTGCCATCGTAGTTTGAGTGTTCTTGAGTATCTAAATCCATACATACCTGGGTGGTTATGATGAACAATATTCGGTAATGCCACAATACGCCCCGATTATAAATATCCTTTTATTTCGAACCGAATCAGCCAGATATCAATTACATCTTACCATAGAGATGATGAAGAAGAAGGTATTGTAACAAGATCTTCCAGAGAATTAAAATGCTTGTGGTGATGGCATGTCAATCACAACAAGTTTTGATTCAACTTCGAAAACGTCAGGAATGTTTGTGTATTGCGAGTTGCCGAAATCAGCAAGCAAAAATAGATTCTGCAGTATACCGGTAAATGCTAGAAAAATGTACATAGGACAAGCGTAATGTGAGCGTAGATTCAGGGTATTATTATTCTTTAGGACCAAACTACTCTATCAATAAATATAGTAGGCCTATATCTGTCGCATTAATACACGTTTGTTGTGTGAATAGTAGTGTAAATACCGGCTCATTGTATCCCCGAGACAAAATTATACCGGTTGTATCTCTACACGTTTACTATTGTATAAGCTGTGGTAAACTATCAAGAATTCCGATACTGTGCTTCCTTTGTTATCGCAATTGCAGCACGTTTTCTAGTCAGATTAATGCTTTCTCATGTTTAACAAGTTTAGTATAAAATATCGCGTGCATATTCACTGCTATGATTGCAAAGCATACTCTCTCACGGCTTAGTTGAGTTCAATATTTTTTTGTCCAACGGACGTTTCCGTTAAGGCGAAATCTCACCATGCGAGGTCTGGTTATAACTCGTAGCATCGGCATGCTGGGAGCCGGATTTCGCTATCTGTGGTCTCCGGTTGACTTGCACGTCTGTGAGTCTATCCGCAACCGTTGCTGGCGTCTTCAGCACGGGGCCGTCTTCGTGGACGTCGGAACACATGACGCGAGCTGGTACGCTCTGCATCAAAATCTATTGGCGGGCTAGTTGGTAGAACATCTAGATTCCTAGACGGTGACATTCGACTTTTCTTTTTTATTTGCGGTTGTTAATTCAGTAGTTCCAGATGGCATGCTTTGCGGTTAAGAACAGACAATATGGCCCACTCTACGGTGGCTCTTTTGAGTAGCCTCATTCACCGGCTGTTATATATCGTGCAGAAAGCGCCTCAACATAAAAATAAGAGGATAAGAACAAATGTTTGTCCTCTCTATTCTGTACACCTCTGTTTACACTCTACGTTTTTAAGCATTAACCTTAAAATGCTCTTGAATTTTTTATGGAACAGTAGTCAGGTGCTGACAGTAGTCATTATTGAACATTAGTCATGACTCAGAGCACCACATGATTCATGGTATTCTGCAGTGCCAAAAAAGGGTCCAGCAGGTGGGAACGAAAATAACTACCGTCAGATAATAAGGCGCGTCGTGTGATTATATGCGTGACACTGCTCGGACGCAATAAACCCAAAAGAACCAATGCTATTTCTACGCATCGCCACTCGGGACGAATGTGTGAATCCCACTGTGCCCAACCAGAGACGAAGCGGGCAAGCAAAGAGTGGAGGTACACTTAGTCAACAGGACCAAGAGATTCCGGGAAGTTCCAACGCGGCACAAAAGTTATTCTGAACCTCTTCTGAGACCTTAAAGGACCAATATTCCAACATTACATTCCCAGGGTGTTCAGTGTTAACAGCACGTCGTATAGTGTCACACTTGAGGACAATTATAAGTACCTCTGTCATCGTCGCACGGGCCATACCCTCGACGTAGCACGATCCAAAAGCAAGATCAGTCACGTTTCTAAATTGTTTATTTTTACGTACTGCCATTGATTAGTAAGGGTCATTACATCAAACGTTGTCGCAACCCCTGACCCAGCATAATTTAAAAGGAAACTTTTATTAGATATCGTATTCTAGATCTCTGCGCAACTATGTTTGTGCGTATATCTTTAATTCAGCTTCGAATGTATTGGTCTTTGAATTGATTTTATTAGCTTGGTCTCGGAGAGTGCTTGCCACCGGTTTGCATTTTCTACCAACCTCTTATGTAACAAAAACCAGGGAGTCCTCAAGGTGTTTAAATTAATGAAAAGGCTGTGATCAGGTCAACGTGCCGTGGTTTGTTGACCTTTGGTGTGTTGCTACAGCGCAACAATGTGCACTACCAGAGCGACATGTGACAGCAGAAAAAAATAAAATCAAGGGTCTACGTATTCGGTGCATTCCGCATCCGCTATACTAAAAGGACGTGGCGACAATTGATTTTAACTTGTTTGGTCCATTCGAAGCAGTTCTTGGCGAAACATAATCTCGTACATAGGATGAGCTGAGAGGGGCGCTGCACCCTTGGCTTTGTGAGACCATCAATATATTCTCTACACGTGCAGCCACGTGTTATTTAAGCGTTTGCGCACATGTGTGGAACGCATTGGGGACTATGGTGAAAATCGTCAAATTTCATTTTTTAACCTCTCTATTAATATGAGTATAAAAACAAAATAAAATACATTGCGGTCACTTTTGTGACACTGCCTGATGTATTTATGAGAGGCAAGAAAATTATCGTAGAGTAACGATGGAATTAGAAGAAAGAAAAGTAGTATTTTTTTCTGTTGCTGTAATAAATAAACACATTGCGAACAACTCATACAAGAAAGTCCAACTTATGATTTCATATTTACTTACGTCTGTTCCAGTAGTAATTGTTCATATAACGGGCTTTCAAGAACGAGTCAGGTTGAACTGAAATATATAATATAAAAAAATACTTGTTACCTTGATAGTGATTTTCAATATGTTTTGTGCTCTCAGTACTAGTTATTGAGTACCAGTTTCAATAACTGGTACTCTTGAGTACCGAGCCACTGTAGTAACCCAATGCTCGGCAGTCGGACCATTATATCTTTGTTTTTATCAATCATCTGATGGTAGACAAAACCTCGATACAGGTGTAGATTTTTCGCAGATGTCTGCATATTGTTTTCTCAAAATAGCTTGCGGTTTCTGATAAAACAAAAATGTTCAGATGATGACCTTTAAAATCACATTTTTCGTGATGTCAAAAGTGGCAAATGGATTTGAATGTTAATTAAATACGTGCAAATGATAATAACGCTGAATGAAGTAGCGCTTTTTCTCCCTGCACAGTCAAATTCAAAGCTTTAGCAGTAGTAAATCAATACAAGTATCTAGGCGTTACAACTACCTCTAACTTGAGCTGAATTTACCACATTGGAAGGGTTATTGCCAAAGCGTCTAAGAAAGCTGTGGACGCTGCGAATGAATACGATACAATGCACTCCTGCAAAGAAGCTAACGGTGCTAAAAAGACTCTAATCCGTCTTTAACTAGAATATACGGACACCTTATGGAACCGTCAACCACAACCGTACCTAGACCAGTAGGAAGGGGTCCAAGAAAAATCTCCTAGGTTCATTTATAATTCATGTGGCAAATAATCACACGCTTCACCTTTTTATGCTGCATCTGGACTTCTTAAGTTGTTATGTCGAAGGAAACTAAAGCGCTTAAATTTTTTACATAGCATCATACATAACAAAACTTGTTTAAAGTTTGATGACTACCTTCAGTATAATGTGAGCCGTGACACGAGACAGAAACATGAGAGACTGATTTGTGAGTTTTGTTGTAAGAAAGACGTTTTAACATATTCCTTTTTTCCTCGTACCGTTTGTCGAGTGGAATAAGTTGCCCCAGAGAGTGACGGGTATTGCCTCTTTTACAACATTTTCTAGTGCAATTGATGAACTTTTCCTTGTTAGAATGGACTTAACTGCTTACTTGTTTTACTGAATGTTTGTGTGTATATATGTGTTTTGCTGACGTTTAAATGCGTTTGCGTTTGTGTCCTGGTACATGCGCTGACCTTAAACTGGATTGATCCAACCAATGTTCGCAATGTCGCCACGGGATGGCGCCACAGGCCCGCTGGCTGTGTAAACAGTATAAGAAACACCTTCTGCAAGCGCCGACAGATGGCGGGCGGTGTGCGGATGCGCACTTTGGACGCCCTCGGTAGCTCCTGCCGCCGGCTTTGAAGACCTGTGGACGCACACGGGGCTGCGGTTCCGTTCTTCGACCTGTCACGCCTGCCGCGCCGTTCTTGGCGCGCAGTCCTCGGACCATGTCAGCGGCCCGTAAGCGCACGGTGTCGTCGCACCCGTATGCACAACACGCGCGGCAACGTAAGGCCCAAGAGGACCGAATACGCTGTTTGCACGAAGCCGCCAACTTTTCGCCTGCACTATTAGACGCTCGTTTGCGGTGAATAAATGCGCACGTACAAAATGGCTCTGTCGCTTAACGCGCCTCCTGCGTACGTACTTCATGCACACGTTAAGTGAACCACGTTAAGTGAACCCCTCTGCTCCCTGGTGCTTGCACCAGGGAGAAGAGGGGTTTCTGGAATGTTCACTCCGCGGAAAAGTGCTGAGAGTTTGCATTCAAATATTCTTTGTTATATATTGCTGCTGCGCGAAATGCTAATGCATGTCTTCGAGGATCAGCACTCTGGCAGCAGCGATTTCGGCCCTTTTGTTTTCTTCTTTGTACTGCCTACACCATACCTTGGCATTCTAACGTTGGCCGGCAGTATCTTCAAAATATATAAAATAGCTAATATAAGTCAAACTCTTCAAATTCAGTGATTATTAAGTTTAATATTCAGGCTGTCTTCGAGAAATAAATGAAATACACAAGTTAATTCATTCTTTACATTGCTTCAATTATCGTTGTTTTAGTCTTTTTTTTTAGATCTGAACAACCTTGTCTTAGGTGAGTTTTGTTGATACCTCGTCACTTCCCGGAAATCGGGAATTAACACGCAGGTATTGGCTACGCAATACGATCAGATGTATAATTCCGAGAACGGGCACCGCAAATTGCTCATAAAAACCACAGCAAGGGTCTGTGACTCTATCTTCTGCGATCGTGATTAACTACCAATTTTAACTTGTTGTAAAGCTGAATTAGGGACGACCTGATTACATAAATATTACGGCAACAGTTCTCTGCTTTAAATGTATTGACAGAAGTAGCCCGTTAAGTTTTGTGCATGCCATGTTTTCTTTCGTCTAGTACTCTCAAGCAACAATGAGTTCATAAGGCTAGAGAAGTGGTACAGACCTCTCACGGTTATGCAAAAACAAAAAGGCTAACTCAATCAAAAACAATAAAAAAATACAAATTATTTCTAAGTTTAGCAGGTGTAATGACTGAAACACTAGTGTCATTATAAACGCATTTATAGATGTATTCGGTGCTCTAAGATCTTGATGTTTTAGCTTCACTAACAAGGTACATTCCGAGGAGTGCGAGAAAACTAAAATATTGAGACTAAAACATGGTGATAGCCGATTCTGCTTTGAGAACAAGGTTTAACCTGAGCTTTGATCAAGACAAGGTAATGGCCGGCATGAACTAGATGGCCAAGGGTCTCCGAACTTTCATTAGAGCGCAGCTCTTGGGCCCCCGTTTCCGCCTTGAGGCAGGCGTCGCCGTCGCCGTCGCCGCTCGGCGTAACCGCGCGGTGCATTATGGGACGCGTGACGTGACTGGAAGACGTCACTGATGACGTCACACGTGACGTCGGCTGATGACGTCACACGTGGCGCCAATGGTGACGTCACCGATGACGTCATCACGATAACGTCACGACGTCGCACGTGACGCTGTTGGGCGAACACCAGTGATTACCGTGATCGTGACGGTGGCATACGTCACTCGCTGTCACCGACTGATCATCAAAGTGACGTCACGTGACGTCGCCAGCGAAAAAATTCCCCGCTAAATCTGGCGGAAAAACTTTCCCCGCAAAATCTAGCAGAAAAAGCTCCCCGCAAAATCTATCGGAAAACAAATTCGCTACCGCGCTAAATATAACAGGCACAATTCCCCGCTAAAGCTAGCGGAGCAAATCGTCCACAGCCAATATCTGGCGGAACGCGATATCGAAACCCATGCTGCATTTGTAAGAAGAAGGCATTCTCCCTCGCGATGAATGCTGGATGAGCCAACAACAAAAAACCTTATCTACCCTTTAAATTTGGCGATACCTGGCATATCCGCCGGCTAAACTTGGCAGTTGAAAAGATGGTGCGAATCCGCTTAAAATGGTGGCGCAAACGTTTCCCCGCTAAATCTAACAAGGTCGGTCTAAAGCCGGAAATTAACCGGCACTCAATTCAGTACCATGGAAAGGCAATTGCCCCAGCTAAATCTATCGTCAAAAACATAACAGCTCTGGTGAGGCGTCTACACCAAAGATGTGCAATATCTGCGCCGCCGGTTAAGCACAAGTCGGTGCACACCGGCTGATGTGTAGTAGCGACCGGGCACGTGAACCTGCCGCCACCTCAGTACCCCTTGCCGGACCGCGGCTCCTCGAGAGCTGCGCTCTCTAATTCAGTGTTACAAGGCCAAGGTAAACGTCGTTCATTTTCTTTTTTTTTTAAATGAATCTTTTGAAATCAACATTAAGTTAACCAATGCTTGGCAGGCTGAGTGTTTTTTCATTAAAGCCGATTTATTTCTCTAGACGAAATGCATGGATGCTTTGTCTGAGACCAGAATGCTGCAGTGAGCCTGTTTTTAAATTTGAAACATTTTTGTTCAAACCAAGCTCGGAAAAGCATACCACTGCACCCGGTTTGTGGAGGTTATACTACCGGGCGGACAATTAAAGTTAGCTGTTTCACGCAATGGGTTATGCTATTCAATAGATATTTTGTTGATTAACCTTTAAGTGGTGAAAACATACGCAAAGTTGCTAGCAAAATCTTGACAATCATTGCAAACCCGTTAAATTAATTTAATAAATATTTCAAGCTCGTGGTAAGCGCCAGAGATGTGCTAAAGTTTCTGGTCATGCAACAGGCGCGACACTCGCGGTCCGAATACGCGGATGATGAGTCTTTTTTCGCGTTTTTCACGGATTAAAAGATTATCGTTCCAAAATGCCCCTGGTCCTGCTTAGCTCACGTGCGCAGACCGCATCTGTCTACCTTTAAGGATTGGTTGAAATAACTCTTGTTCGAATTAGAAATAGACTCTTTGTGTTTATATCCATTACTTGAACTTTAATGCTAATGCATTCAGCAAAGGACACAATAGGTTATCTTCTCGAGGGAAGGGTGAGACTACTGATATGGAAAAATGCTTTGCTACGTCTTTAAGCAAATACCGACCGAGTTTGGCGAATACTAATGTCTACGTTGTAAAACCTGTAAGGAATTTCTCTATGCGTTGGTAATAATAAAGTTTCTGAAGCAATAAACGTAGTTGTCCTTTAAAATAAACGTGCTCTGATATGCTTTAAAATTTGACAACGCTTGAACGATATATGCTTAATAACACAAAAAAACAATTTTAAAACTTACGAGGACTATTTTAGCGTCTCCACCTGTGTTACAATGATGCCCCATTACGTATTTACTAGATAAGCTGGTTTGAGAAATTAAAGCCTTTGATTTTTTTACTGGAGCATGCGTGTTATAATGCATATATTGAAACATAATTAAGATGAATTTACAAATTTATTCATTTAAGAAGTATAAAATATTATAAAGAACACTTGTTTCAATGACGTTACTTATAAATAAAAAGGTTAAGTCTGCTCGTACACTGTAATACTAGATGATGTCACGTGTAGGCATTATCACAAATGTGCGAAGGGCAATTTCACAAATCAAAAGGAACTATTCAGTTACCACTATTTTTAAATATAAATGCTTTACGTACGTAATTTAACATATCTAAAGGTTTTCTTTTCGAAGGGACAACACAGTTGTCTAAGTAATGATGACTGAAGATGGAAATGTACTAGACGCAAGTTCTAGCAATGAACAGTAAACCTTGATAGAACAATCTATGTCCACCATACCTGTATATTGTATAGCTCTAAACAGTTACTTCATGGATGTAATCATGGTTATTGTGAGCGTGTGCTTCAATCTCGGAACTTTGTGTGCTATGCTTCCATCTTTAGATCGAGCCATGAGTGATAGCAGTTCAATCTCTAAGTTGGGGCTGAGCATTCCACCCTGTGTATCGATACAATGTTCACAAGATTGAATGTTCCTTCACTGCCTAGTCACGTGTTTTGAATTTTACATTAGCAATTTTAAGGAAATTTTGTGCAGTTAGACTAAACCATTAAAATTTCCTTAGGTTATGTTGAGTGTTTTGGCTTTGAATACAGACACCCTAGACTTCCATCTAATTTATAATGTAAGTCGCACGTGCTTTGTGGTGTGGCAGTTGAAGTAGCGCTTACCATTTAAGTGAGCTGTTTGTCATATTGCAATCAAATGTTAATGGTGCTGGATCTATAACTTACTTTGTAAACCTCACACACCGTTAAGAAATGCTGTGCCGACATTCAAATATCTAAAGTTTTGATATAATTTACCGTCTTCTCAATTTTCATATTTAACCCGCTCAGTGTGGTCTGCTTTCTAAAGTGTTTTGCAGGAGACATAACGTGACGATATCGTTCTGCACAACACTCACCTCCGACACAAAATTTGAATGAGCTAATATTTTTTTCTATACGATATAGTGAATTAGCGGTATATGTTAATATCGGATTACCCTGTTTTACATCTGTAGACCCCCTGTCTAATAACACTGATTCTTTATAAACAAAATAATATTAGGGGTACAGTTTGTCTCCTAACTGCACTTTGTTGTTTATTTGCGGATTTAATAACCTCGGTTGCATAGTGGTCTATACGTCTCAGGATTAATTCTCTTTAAGCAGATATATACGTGAGTATTGTGTTGCTGTACTTTGCTGTATGTATTATGATTATTTAATATGTGTGCTATTCCTTATGCTTAAACCCTATGCGGGCGTGTAATATTTATAAATAAATAAACAACAGAAGACACATACAATTTCTACACCATCAGTTTGCCTCACAGACACAGTGGCCAATTGGTGCTTGTCCTCGTACAAGCCCTCCTCGATTTCTGTCGTGTTTATCTGGAAGGTAAAGTAAAAGTGGCAACTCTCCGCATTTAATATGCACTAGTGGAGTTCTTTCATACAGTCCTTTAATGTAGCTATGTTTTATAAAATTTGGAATGATCATGCAGGTTATTTTTTTTCGCTTCCACATGCGATTGGTATAAATGTTTGCACTACCAAATTAAAAAAAACGTATTCAGGCGAATTTTATCATGTTTTATTTCTAGAATTTAGGAACATACTCTTAGCTCATAGTTCATAGCTCAGAAGTGTTTGACACAAACTGTGTGAAAGCTAATAACGTAATATTGATAGAACTGCTATATTTATTACTTTACTTCATAGAAATGTTCTCGAATTCTCAGTAATATATTACTTTATATAACCAACAATTTTTTTAACTATCTAAAAATTAGTTAGCGCATAATAACATTTTCGATCGCAATGCGTTATACCAGATATTGTTTTAGATATCTAAAGCTGTTGGTTTCTCTCATGAATACTTTTTGGATGCAATGGAGAACCATATACAACGAAAGTGATTAGGAGTGCCAATGAATGACAAATGGCTATAGATATATTTCAATAGGAGTAATCATTAATTTTACCTATGAAGCTCGCCAGCATTAAAACATGACGGATAGAAATAATGATTGCAATTGAGAGGCACAAGTTGAATCTTTATTTTTAACGTACCAAAGTCAAATTAGTTGTCTAATGTAGACAAGGTCAGTTTATATTTCTAACACGATTTCGCAGTTCGTTATGCTTAACATCTTTGAATACTAGCACACAACTCAGTTTAGTCTGTAAAGCTTATCAACAGAAAAAGTCAAATGTTAAAAGTTTCCTTCAAATGAATTGAAACATATCAGTGCGACATTCATCAATAAAAAAAAGATTCATTCGATGCCTATATTTATTGCCTGCACACAAAACCATTTTAACAAAATTACTTATTGATGCGTGTGTTTTACTTCAGATTTAAAATAAATGTCGCTTTTTTGATGGCTGTCAAAATTAACTTCTCGAAAGTAGAGTTTTTTTTTGGTATGGGACACCTGTTTTGCTTAGCTTTTCGATGTTTTGCCTCTAAACATTCCGAAAAAAGGGCGAATCACCATAGCTCTATATACACTATTTTAAGTTTACGTTGGTTATCACAGAATTGTAAGGAATAAAATTGATCATGATTTTGCAAGCTGGTTTTCTACGATCACAAATATATTTGATAAATTTTTGTCGGCTGTTTTGTATAGCAGTCTATATTTGGGAGCTACAACAGCCTTATTGGTAGCCAACGGCTTACTCCTTCCTCTGTTATTTTCAGCTTCTTCAAGGCTGTCAAATGCTCGGACTGATGCCGGGAAGCTGTGAACCTTCGGACCGGCTTCAAGTCATCAGCGTGAAAAATTATATAAAAAATGATTAACCGTCATCAGCACGCTCGCGTTTGGACACCACCTTGACTCTGACAGCACCGCGACAATATATGCGATATGAAGGCTGTTTAGTCGCGCGTATCTTAACGTTGGCACCTGCAGCAGCGTCATTTCTACCACACGGCTGACTTTTTCCGGTGTTATTTTCAGCTTCTTCAAGGTTGCACATGGCTCGGACTGCTGTCTGGAAGCTTTGAACGTTCTAACCGGCTTCAAGCAACAAGATTGGATAGTTATTCTAAGAAACATTTAGTGTCATCAGCACGTGCGCTTTTGGTCAATGGTTGATGTGTGAGAGCCCTGCCCAGATGTCTGCGATATAAGAGCCACTCAGTCGTGCGGACTGACATTCTGGCAGCGGCAGCACCAGTCCATCATAGCACACGGCCGACTTCTTCCCGTGCTATTTTCAGATTCGTCCTGTATTTGATTTTGCTGTACCCAGTGCTTGTTGTCACTGCACGCTGCTGCGGCGAGTGCCACATACAATGTTATTGTTGTTTTATGTTACCTGATATGCATTGTACTGGGCAATGTCAGTCAAAGAGAATGAGATTTGTTTGCAATATGATAAGGCACTGCATGATAATGTGAATGTGTTGTCATGCTGAGATTGCCGACTGTGTTATCACTTGGGCGACAGCACTGTTGTAGAGCGAGTCAACAATTAAATCTAAAAGACATGGCTATAAAAATGTTTCGCCCTACTTGCTAACATGGAAATCTTAAGGCGAGCCGGGTAAGCAAACAAAAATCAGCCTGTCATAGCAAACTCTCTTAAGGACGTGAATCGTAATCTCGATGCCCTGGGCCCCGAAATAGCTGGGGACAGCATTAGGAAGTTTAAAAACTTTTTGAGAAGTATGCTGATATCTCTTACAATGCAACTTTATAAACAAAGAAGCCTAATTAAAAAAATATTAGGCGTTTAACTGTTCTTTAAACACAAAACCACGCCTCATAAATCAGACGGATTTCGAGGTGAGATAATAATCTCGAGTGGCAAACAAGGAAGCTCAACTCGAGATTAATAAAATCAGTACACCAGACGATAAAAAGAAAGTGTACAACAAAGATTCATGAGATTGCATCCAGGTTGCAGATTCCGCTTCTATAAAAATAAAGACGGTGCCTTACTCACATTTCCCGCAAAACACGTCAAAGTGCCGCCGATAATTATTCACTGTGCTGGATAAGAAATGAAGTCCAAGTGGTTTTCAGAAACAAAAAAACTAGTGGAGCGCAATTTTGAACTTTGTATTGATGAAAACAACCCGAGCAAAGCAAGGCGTTCTTTCACATGGCAAAATAAGCTTTCCATACTGCTCGGTTTCATTATGTAGAGAACCGGAGGGGCGACATTCTGGTTCATAGAGAGGCTGGTGAATGAGCAAACGTACGTAAGAACTAAGGGCTATTCGCTGGAGCTAGAGTATTTATGAAAAATGTTTGAATTGCTACCTCGTGAATTAAAATGCCACATTGGTTAAAAATAAAGTTCCCGTTTAAAGTGCTTTATCCGAACGCGCAGTCATCAGTAGATAAAAGAATCGATCTTAAACAGTTTTCTGGACGATTTGGTGTTTTCTTCGTTATCGCCATATTTACCGAGATATGGTGTACTGATTATTCAGACGTGTTCTACTTCATACCACCATATTCTCGCATGCGTACCTGATGCGGCAACGCTATGCTGCTGCCACTCGAAGGAACGGGGTCGAAGCCCGCTCGGTCCGGTTCTTTCTGTGCAATCCTGTACTCTTCCTTAAATTCCCAGCTCATTCTCGGCTATCCTTTCTTCGGTTCGGAACGTTCTAAATTTGTCGAGTGGTCTAGCAGCAGCGATAACGGCTTCGTAGAGTCAGTCGCACTTCCATCGTATACGCAGGATGCTTGCACGCTTTGTCTATGTTTGTAGGCAACAAGTATACCTGCAAATGTTTATATGTTTTGTATCAGTTACTCATTTTTATCCGTGTTGTCTAAATCGCACTATAAAGCGGGGTGAAGGATTAGTTATTTTGAGAAGAGGAGGTATAAGGTGCGATTTACGTTAGTGAGTATTATTTCCTTGCAAAGGACGTTGAAATGTTTTGTGTCCATAACAATAAAACCATTATTTTACCGACCACCGGATGGTAGCACTCAGCCTTTTTTTAGTTTGTCAACTTTTTGAATATTTACAGAGCAAAGTAAGTCTAACGTCAGTCGCGATGGTGATTTAATATAAATATAAGTTTAGATTGTTTCAGGCAAATAAATGGACATTCTTATATACGCAAAATGTGAATTTTCTTTCCGCTACAATACCCATTGGCACCGGTGCTCTCCAAGAAAGCATATTGCGAGCATTTCTGCCAAAGCTTTATTTATTGTATGTAGAAAAACGTTCACCTTGGACGCCAAATATGTTCTTTACGCTATAATGAAGTAATAGACATAGCCAAACCAGACTTTAGCTACAATAAAATCAAAATTTGAAGGAGTAACATTTCATTACTGGAAACTTCAGTAAAAGCGGTAGTTTTTTTTACCAACAGCTAAGCATCTTGTAATTAGAAATTCAGCGATAGATTCATCATCAATTGTAATAGGTATTTTAAGACTCTCGGAAGCGATTTCAATGCAAACAAGTGGTGCAATACCGTATCAACAACCTCACTTGAAGCTGGTCATGTGTAAGGCTTATAAATCGATGTCTTCAAGATTTTTTGTCGTATTTTCAATTATTGATTTACATCTAAAGTTTCGGTGACCGCGTTGGTAATGATTAAAACTTATAAAAAGAAATAAACATAGGGACGGACAAGGCTAGATATATTTCGACTCAAAAACAAATATTTAACGATAGGCTAGTGGCGGATACCATGAGCCCAAGGAGAGATGGAGAAATGAGAGAGAGGAGGAGGGTGTATCTCAACTGGTTTCACCAGAAGGTCAACAAAAGAGGAAGGGCGCAGAGAGGAGGCAAGGCGAAGACGTCAAACGGGGAGCACAGACGGATTGAGGGATATTCGGTGGTGAGTTTGTGCCAGCATCGTTAAAGACCAACGACCTAGGTCCGCGCTTTTCCACTTTTCCCCCGCTCTCGCTCCCCTCTTCTACCCTGTCCACCGTCGCCCGTTTTCTCCTCCCAGGATTAGGAGGATCTTCGGCCTTGCATAATCTCGTGTTCTGGTCGCCGGCCTTTAAGTGGCCAGAGTCGTGGGGTCAATCAGCAATCAACTACGGCCGCAAACACTCGACGTCTCCTCGTCTCCTTCTGAGAGGAAAAACGAGGGAAGCACATATATTAATGGAGAGGGTCGTGTCACGAAGGCCTTGTGTCTATTAATATCAGTTCAAGTTACCGCCGCCTTGTTAGGGGCACGTAAACATTAACAAATACTAAATAACACTTTTTCTCGACAGGAAAAGTTTTGAAGTGTGTTTCGGATATGGCTTATGCCCATACCAGTTTCAGAACCTTAATATGACTATTGTTTATAAGCAAGGCGACTATCGATTATCTACTCGTTTTAAGAGGGCAAATAAGGGTGCACGCTTTTGCAAACCATAAGCGCCGTCCACAAGTCATTTGTTGTCCTGCCTCTTCCGTCAGGCACAAATGACGATGATAATTACTCAGCGTACACATTTTGCTTTCCAAATGCGTAACCTTACCTTGTCATGTCGGTTACGAAAATTGGTTTTTCAAATATAGGTTGAGATTTGAGTCTAACAACTGAAGATTCATGGCTACTCGTCTTTTGCTTAATATATGGCCCAGTTAGCTTTAAATCATTTATTTTTACTATGTACAGAAACGATTTTCACACGTTTCTTGTAGTCTATTTTGATGTATCGTATGAGTGCCGTTCATCGAGTCTGCCGCACACGCGCATGCAGAAAACCATTTTAGCGTCTGAAAACCAGTCAGCTGTACTCATGAAGATTTTTCCTGGACTCCATCAAGCTTGATGTACATAAAGTAAATAATTTGACTGTTAGGAACATCATTTCATATACGTCATATGTGGCAAAAAGCTCATAATAGCGATACATATATATAGAGGCATTTCGAGGATGTGACGGCAACGCCATTACTGCGCAAGTACTCCCGCATTAGTTACATTCAAATTCAAAGAAACGCGTTTCAGAGCGCAGCTCTTAGGCGCCCGTTTCCGGCTGGAGTGATGACGCCGTCGCTATCGGCGTAACCGCGCGTTAGATTCTGGGACATTCCATAATGACTTCACACGTGACGTCAGGTGTGACTTCACCAGGGTTACTCTCGTGAGGATCGCAAGGTTACCCTCACGAAGGTCACGAGTGTCACGTGGGTTGCCCTCTGAGTGTTATTAGGCATTTCTCGGCGCGTTACCGTCAGACGTCACACATGATGTCACGTGTCACGGCAATACAGAAAACACATGACGTCACGTGACGTCATGCATTTAATATTACAATATTCTCCCTGAATTTAGCGGCGAAATTTTTCCAAATTTGGCGAAAATATTCCCGCTAATCTGACCCTTGTAACGCCACGTGTGACGTACCAAGCGGTAAAAGTTTCACGGTAAATTTGGCGGAAGCATTTTCCGGCTAACTTCTAGCGGGGAAGGAGAGGGGAATACCTCCCCTCCGTACCCTCCCCCACTTTCTTACGAGCTGCGCCTTTGGCACATGTAACCGGAACGAAGTAC
>JAZHYW010063655.1:0-30794 GCA_037355805.1 Ixodes ricinus | reverse complement strand
ATTACATGTATTGCTAAGAAGCTAATGTTGAGAGTACTTTTAGATCGGACCAGTATTAGTAAATTTACAGCACATTGAAGATTAGCTGCTCAACATATGGTTCCAATGTCATACAAAATTGAGGGATTGAACCTTTGTTAGACATGAATTGGAAATTTCATTTGGAACATTGAATGCATTGCAAATTTCGCTATATTTTCCACAAAATGTTATTTCTCTGTATGTTCCAGCTGCTGAGGGTACCCTAGCACAAATTTTTAAGGAGTTTAAGATTTTCTTTTTTAAGAAAGCACCATTTTAGCATCAATGTCATCACAAATTCAGCTCGCTGCACAGATATTATGAATTGATGTTAAGGCTCCAATATTGATCTGTCAAATTAGAAAACTTGGCAGATTAATAAAAAAATATAACTATAAACTTCGAAAACAGGAGTTAAATTGTTTTATAATTTTCTTTGCTTTGGAGGCTCATTTTTTTCCTCTGGTGGAAACTGTCTTTTCTCTCAGGTGCTGTCCAGAAACAAGTTGCTGGAGGGACGGCCTTGTTCGGCACATTTCGACCACATCTGCATTACGAGCATGATCTCTCTATTCTTGTCCGGCATAGCACGGTTTGCAGCCCTGCATTCTGACAATGAGGCATTCTGTCTTGATGCCTTCAGGCGACGAGTTGCGGGTCATCAAGTGTCCACAGCTGGCCGAATCGCTAAGTGAGGGTGACATCAGGTGGATCAAAGGTGAGCCTCAGCACTGTGCTCTTTCACACAGAGCATGTTGCTGAATCGCACCCGTATTTTCTCCTTACCACCGTGTTTTTGTCTTTACTCATTGCAAAACTGCTGGAATGTAGTAATTATAAGAAAGTTACTCTGTAACTAGTTATTTAAAAAAAAAAATAGTTATATATATATATTCTTTTAACAGTGTTAAAGGGGCAGGGTTCTCCAGCTACCATTTAAGACAGGTAGACACTCCTAAGCCAGTAGTTTCATGAATATGACTTAAGTGCATCGACTCCAGTTGCCGCATTCAACACGGTCATGTAAACTGCATAATGTGCTAGGGAAGCGCATCGACCTGCCGCTTGCGGACGTGGATCGAGACATTGAAGGCACATTTATTCATCCCATGTAAACGGAGGTTGCGTCGCGTTTAGATGGAAGGCGCTCGCTGCGGGTGAGCAGCCGAGAACATAGCGGCGGAGAGCGGTGCCGGGTGTTTACCCACATTTTTCTCCCGAGAAGAAATGAGAGCTTTTCTTGCCATCATAAATGAGTCACTGGGTGAAGGCGTCTCATCCTGGCTCCTTCCTATGAATCATGACTTGAGCGTCAGAGGGAGTCTCCAGAGGCTCTGCGCAAACAGGAATGGCGCTGGAGTTCCGAGCTTGGGTACCGCAGAACGAGCAGCCCTTACCTTGGTGCCGTTCCCACCCCGCCGGAGCCCAAAGCACTTGGGTTTTGACATTTCTGCATCCCGAAACTTCTTTCAGAGCATATCAAAGACAACAGGCACAATCTTTCCCTCTCGTCGAAAGGGCCTTCACGCGCGTAAACTGGAGAATGTGGTCATGCGGTGCGGCTGCTACCGAAAACACAGCTTTCACTTTGAGATGTGATCCAGCGTGGTGCCACCTCCACATAGGACTTGATGCGCATCCATGTAAACGTCGACGCATCGGCTTCATTTCAAAAAACGATTGACTCATTCGTGTAAACGCGGCTCTAGAAATCAACAAGTTTGAAAATTCCTGCAGTAGGAGAACCCTTAGCCAATTCAGCACTATGTACTGCTAACCTGGCCTCTGTAATGCGCATCTGCTATGCGGTAGTGATTAACACGACTGCACGCAGGTGCAGAATGCCCATTTACATGATACGGGTGCAGGGGTGGGGATTGGAGCCCAGGTTGTTTGGTTTCTGCTCCAGGCTGCGGTGTACTAGCAGATGTGCCTTGGCACGGCCTCTGATGGCTTATGAAACGCAGGGTGCGGTGGATCTCAGAACATCTTATTATCGCTCTGCAACCAACGGGATTGCGGCACCAGCTGATCAGAATGCCGACGAACGAATCGCAAAGCAAGAAGCACGAACATAAGCCATGCCTTGCTTTTCTTACACTCTCAGTGACTACGGGTTCTAGTAGACAAGTAGGTACAAGAAAAGATGGGAACAAAGCAGAGATAATAGGAATGGGTAATAAAACAAAAGTGGAATAGGTTGGGAAAAGAAAAGCAAAGTGCTTGGGACCAACACCCCTTTTTCGTCACTGCGGCCCTAAAACGTCTTTTGCGTGACACCTTCAGGTGTTGGTGACACGGTTAAAGAAGACGAGGTGATATGCGAGGTGGAAACCGACAAGGTAAGCCGGTGGGCTCTGCTCTTAATGCTCAGCAGCTTTAAGGGGCCGTGCAACGAACTTCATACTTTGCGTAGATACCACTTAGAATGAATCCCCGGCGTTTATAACCCTGAAGCACGCGTTACTTTTTCTCTTTGTGCGATGATAGTTGCAAAGAAAATTCAGAAAAACGAGAAGCATTCTTTCTCTCAACTTGCAGCCGGAACAAGCAACCACGTGACCTGGAACCGATTATATGCCACCAGTGTTTATGAAAGCCACGTGCTAGGGTTGGCAAAGCGCTGAGTTCCAGACATTGTTAGGGTTCGGTTAGTGTCGTCATTGCAGCGATAGGACACGGGCCACTACCCAAATGCTTGTCGAGCTATTGATTATCGTGAGCCCAAATCGAGTGCTCGTGCCATGCTCAAGTCCAATCTATGAGTTGCATTCAAATATTGTCACTGGGAGACAATGCCAACACTGCAGCCTTCAAACTACGTCATTGAGTTTTGCAAAGGAGAGGTTAAAAGGAAGCGCTCGCTTTTATTCTTGAAATTACACCTTAAGAAAGGTTTCTTGGTCAGTGGTGTTGCATACAAGTATACTTGAGTCCCACTAGTGCCAGTAAGCTCGTGTAAAGTAATAAAACATTCCAACTAGATATCTTTGCACCCACCCCTTTAAGGCTGGTTTAAACATTTGCTTTTGAGTGTGACCAGACCGCATTACGACTCCTTGCATTCCACTCTGATGCATTGCACGGACCTCGATCGCAATAGTGACTATCTTGCCGTAAGCAGTCATAAACGTTTCTGACACGGTCACAGTAAAACGAAGATATCTCAAGCATTTTTATGAGATGTTGATGTGTGGAATAAAGTGGCTAATTGGGCTGGTTAGTTCTGGTTAATCTTTAAAGGCCCTTTCACACTCTTGCGACCTCTTAAAAGTGGGTTCCTTAGCCTCTTACAATGAGAGGACACACTGGCGCCATCTATTGGGTAGCAGTGTAAACTTGGCAATCTGGCATATTTTCTATTTCTCTCACGCAGCCAGTGTGTTCTCTCGTCCTAAGAAATTTTGAGAGCTTTAACAAGTCTCGTCTCTCGGTCGTACTCGGTTGCAAGAGTGTGAACGGGTTTTAACATAATACACCAAAATATGATGATAATGGGGTACGGTACAATGACAAAAGAGGACATGCCATGTTCTGCTGTCCTCATCTGCTTCGTCCTCGTTTTTCGGTGTATTACGTTATTGATGTGTAGATTTTGGTTTGGAGGGGGGAGGGGAAGGGGATTTTGGAGGGGGAGGGGAGGGGGGCATGATTTTTGTGAATTGTGTGAACCCTGCAAGGTAAGAAGACTTATTTGTGCATAAGAGAAAAAAAAGAAGAGGAAATTTTACAGAATGCTTTGCTTGATGTCAAAGTGTCCAAACATATGCTGTCTTGTTTAAAACCGGACAGCATTTCAGAATGCCTGCTAGGAGGTAAAATATATTGTTTTGAGAAGAAAAGTTTTGGAATTGTCCTTAGCCCTTTTTGAAAGATACAGTCTTAAATTTGTTGCTTCACTCTTGTTTCAGACGTCCATACCAATCCACGCTCCCGCTGCTGGCAAAATCGTGGAACTTTTGGTTGAAGATGGAGCCACCATCCAGCCCGGAAAAGACATCCTCAAGATGTCCGTGGGAGGTATACTGAACATTTCAGTGTAAACTATACTCTGCGCTCTTCCGTCCGAGCGCAGCCAAAGCTACGTGTGGCCGGAACCAATCATATGCCGGCAATAGGTCACGCGATCTCGCCTGCACTTTTGTATCACTCCACTGCACCGCTGGTCGTCCGCGCCGCCCGTGCCGCCCGCGTCCGCCGAGTATTTCGTCTGCTACGGGTGTATCAACGGTATCGTCTGCTACAGGCATAAAAACCGCCCTTTCACATTCTGAAATTTGGTCACAGGGGATGTCAGTACGTAGGCTGGTCGCTGGCGTCTGTGTCCGAGCTTCCCACCTGTTCGGCATTTCGGCATAGTTTCAAGATGTAAGTGCACATTGCAGGGTGCCCGATGACCCGGCCGTTGATGTTTCCTTGTATTGTCTGGATATACCAGGACTCAAGGCGCAGTCCTTTCCACCAGCTTCTCAGCGTTCAATGTGATCGGCAGGTAAAGGGGTGCCCTGATTTCGCTCGCGTATCAGTGAATTGTAGTGGCCCGGACGCTTTTCTTGTTCAACGCATTCGCGGTACCACGCGGCCGGAGTCTCCTGCCGAATTTGAAAGAAGACATTTATCACGACCTTTCGCGCCTGACGCCCGAATGTGCCTTTGCGAAAGGACGTTTTGAAGCGACTCGGTGAGGAAAGCAGCGAAGCACATGATTCGGCCATTACGGGAACAAAGGCACACAGACAAACAGAGCGCTGCAGCCGTGTTGCCCAGCGGATGTACGTGTTTTCACTAAACCACATGCATTTACATGTCTTAATAAAAACATAAAATTCAGATATTTAATTCCTTTTAGTTTCAAATCCTTCTCAGCAGTACACATCTGGAATATTGTCTAATGCTCATGCACAAAACAGTTATTTAAAAAAAAAAAAACTTTTGCTGGACTACTTTGGGGTGCGTAGGAATGCTCTTCTTGAAGCTGCGAGACCGTCCCTCAGCCTGTGGCTGCGCTCGGACGGAAGCTGAAACAAGATTAGCCTTGTGCTCTTGTTTTCCTTCAAGCAGATAAGCCTTTCTTGGAGAAACACTGCTGTGATGCAGTTTAAAACCTTTTTCTTGTCAGGGTTTTACCGTAAAATACCGGGGGAGCACTTACCCCAGCTGTCCTGTCAAATCAGATGCTTAACATAGAATTGGAAGAAGTCCCAAAGTCTGATGGCCTTTCTTGTAAATTAGTGATGGGCCGAACTTTTGCCAACCTTTAAAATGCCGTTTTCTGGTGTTAGGGCACACACAGTACGTTTAGGAAGACGGGAAGAGTTAGGAATGTCGGATGTGCATTGTTGAGTCATGATACTAGTAGTTCTGTGTTTAGTTTTATGCAGATTCATGAAAACTGCAAAATAACGCTGACTAAAAAGCAATAATATTTTGTTTTGGCACAAACTACTTGTGATCCGAAAATAAGATTGTTATAATTGCGAGGAGTGCTTTAAAGTACTAATTGTCAGTCAATGTTTCAACTACCTCATTGCATCACTGGAAAGATCAAATGAAAATCGTGTTATCCAGAATGTACCGCATCATTGGTCACTCGCGCAGTGGACTGCATCAATTCCTGGTAGATCTTCTGTTCCTCGAGGAAGAAAATATATAAGAGAATCACACTCACAAAGGCTGACAAACACACAGTTACCATGTCACCTACTCCGCACCTCGCCGTAACCGCTGGTAATACTGCATTGTACAATGGTAACTGTGCAACCACATGATGTCCATTTGCAATCCATTAGTGATGGACTGACTCTGCCGAACTTCAAATTCGGCAAAGTTCGGCACATTCAAAAGTTTGGCAATTATTCAACAAAATTCGGCAAACGCCTGCGCACGCACGAGACGCGACGGGCCGCTGGGCCATGGAGTGCAAATGGACGCCATGTCGTCATGCGGTTACGTCACGGTGCAGAGCATATGGTAATTTTGGTGTCTGTCAGCCTTTGTGAGTGTGGTTTTCTTCAATATTTTCTGCCTCAAGAACAAAAGATAGACCAGGAATTGAAGCAGTCTATTGCGCGAATGACAAATGATGCGGTACTATTCTGGAAACATGATTTTCATATGATATTTTCTGTGATGCACATGGTAGTCTGCAACATTGACTGACAAGTACTTTAAAGCATTCCTCGCCATTATAGCAATCCTGTTCTCGGCTCACAAGTGGTTTGTGCCAAAACAAAATAATATTGCTTTTTAATTACCATTTGTTCACGCTTTTCATCTCCCCACACAAAACTAATCACAGAACTATCATGCTCGACGTTGCAAATCCGGCATTCCTAACTCCAAAATGTCCAGCGTGAATCCAAACATTAAGAAAAGAAATTTTAGAAGTTAAAAATGAAATGTTGCGAATAGGAGACGCGCACTTTCGTGCAAGACTGAAGTAACCACAAATTTGAACAAAAATTTCATATTTATTATAACATTGTAATCTGTTCTGGAGAAGGCTCAGCAGCCGTTGCATTCATGTTAGCACACGAAACTGTGACTCGCAAAAAGTAAGAACACTGTGTTACTGCCTTTATTGCAACAATGTACAGTCGGCTGCAAAAGTTTGTGGGGCGCGGGAGCGCCAGCCGAAATGACTGGTTGTGCCTTCTGGCAGCGAGCAGCCGCCCTAAAGATTCACGCTTCAAGAATGTACTTTCTTTTGTGCTCGCAGTCATGTCTTTACTCGCCTCCGCCCGACCTGCACGAGATAATCGGACCGGCGCAAGGTGCCGCTTGTCAGCCATCATGCCGTGCTTCTGCCTCAGCCACCGTGATGGGTGACGGCTCGCTCATGCTACAGATAACATTTCGCGGCACCTTGCTCCAGTGCCCGTTATGTCATTGGCGTTGAACAGAAGCGAGCGAAAAACATGACCGCAAACAAGAAAGGAAGCGCATGGGCAAAGCGTGAGTCTTGAGAGCGGCCACGTGGAGAGCGGCCATGGCCAACCTGTCCTTTCGGCTGGCCCTCCCGTGCCCCGCAAACTTTTGCTGCCGACTGTACATACACAGTTACAGGCTTGCACTGATGAGGCATCAAAGCCCAAACTCTCGGTATCGTGACTGCGCCCGCTACCTCGCTACCACCCAACCTCGTTGTCACACCACTTCTGCAAGAAGTCACTGTAAAAGTGCCAGTAAACATACAAAAGTGACACCAATACAGTTATCTCGTAGAATATCACATTATTTAATGACAATTGTGTCAATATGCCTTAAAAAAAAATCTTTTTGGCCTGGAAAAACAAAATATTATCTTTTAGGTCTGGCAACCATGTATTTTTGACGAATCTTTGTCGACCTTTAGAAAAGTTCGGTCAAAATTCGTCTTCACCGATTCGGCGCCGGATTTTCGGTTCGGCAAAAGTTCGGCCTTCACTACAATACACTGCCTCATCGTGTTCTCGCACGTGCGCAGATGCTTGCCGAATTTTTGCCGAATAATTGCCGAACTTTCCAGGTGCTGAACTTTGCCGAATCTGAAGTTCGGCAGATTCGGTCCATCATTAGTTTTAATGAGACCTACTAGTAGAATTACTTTTGTTTCTCCATCTCAAAACGGCAGACACGAGTCCACAGACCTATGGTGCCTGGAACGCTTCACCAACTGGTGTGTTTACCGTGTCCAAAAAAGTGTCCCTCGATTTCCGTCTGATGGCGTCATAGAAGTGTCATGCTGTCGCCTGTTGCGACCTCTCGCGGCAGCCCTACAGCTGTGGTGTATGCTGGCAGACGCCTGTCCTGCTGCAAGTCGCTCTCTAGTGTGGCAGTCCACGGAACTTTGGCAGCCAGAAGTTGGGACGCCGTGACGACGGCGACACTTGCGTTCTGGTTGTGCTACTCGCAGCTTTTTGTTAGCATTTCTACGACCAACCGCCAGGATCGCGACATGCAACAGCATGACACTGGCTTCTGTGACATCATTTGTTCCTACTTCGGGACCACTTGATGTATGGGCGGGATAGGACACCAAAAACACCGGTCGAAGACGTTCTTCGAGCCACCATAGTGGATGCGAGAGAATGCGCGTGATACAGATGTAAAAATGGCAAATGTAAAAAGTGGTCACGATGCTGATATAGGCTAGCCACCTTATACCGAGTATTGCGTTCTTCTTTTTGAGGTTCGTTTTGTTTCGATTGTAACACGCATGTGTTTTTGGGCACCGATCTTGGCAAAAAAAGTGCATTGGAATCGTGCAAACACGGTGGATTGCATTCAAGTTATGGGATGCTTTTGACCAATGTACCTCAAACGGTTAAGTAAGCATGAATCTCAGTAATAAGGAAGGATAAGATGACCATGATACATAACACACCTTTTCCATGACACTGTCTTGGGCACAACCGTTGAAGTAATTTACATTTTTGTGTTTTTTGTTTTCTTCTAATCTTTCATTTTTTTGTGTGTAAGGAAATTTAATTTTTTTGTGAGAACTTATGAAAGTTTATTGGTTTACTTGCGTACGGCATCTTCAGTTAAATATGGCGGGCGGTGTCCGTCAGCCAAATTTAATGAGTTTCAATGACTCTGTACGTCTTGAACTTCGATGGCCGTTACCAGAGTATCACCAACACAGCAGGGCTCCCTCGCAGGTGGCAGCTTCACTTCCACTGGCTGGAATAGGCAATCTTGTGACCATAACCACAACAGTTGCATTCTCATCAAAAGTTGCAAATGTTTGCTGGATTCTTTTTCTATGGATAACCTTTGGTGCAATTCAGCGATTGCATTGAGATTTGCCGACCCAAAAACATACTCTAAGTATGACTACGTACTGTGTCAGGTGTGGCCAGGTAGTACTGAATACTTTACACTGCACTAAGCACGTAGCGAAAATAAAGTAAAAGCTCAGGGTGTCTAGTGACCAGAAACCGGGAATAGTCAGGGAAATTTTAATTACCGGGAAAATCGGAGAATTGTCAGGGTATTGTCAAAAAGCGAGCCCAGTCAGAGAAAATCAGCCGGAAACACGCCATTGAGTGCCCTGAGCAAAGACTTGAGGACTTGGCGGCAGAAAAATAGGCAATAAATTCTGCTTAGAGCAGAGCAGCGCGGCTCTGCTCATCCGATGTAAGTACTATACCCGATCGCAAAGAGAACAGCCGACAAATCCAGTCCAAGCTTTGGATTGAATTGGATTGTTGAGCGTGACACTAGGCTAGATACAGTTAGAGCTACTAGATTTAGTAACAAATGGGAAAGCTGCAGACCCTAATCCAAACGAAGCTTTTAAGCCGAAACTATCAGAAAATCTGGGGGCCGTGTGGCTGGGTTGCCATTCGGTTTATTGTGACGGTGTGGTTGAGCGTACGTGTTTTCATTGTCTTTCCGAAAGTGGCCTCTGCACGGACGATGTCGGCGGCCAAGAAAGTGCTTGTTTAATCCCGGACTGGCCGAACCCGAATATTTCGGAACATGCAAGTCAGTTAAGACCGTGCAGAGATGATCTCGCAGTGCTCAATGCTCAATGCCTTGGTTGTAGTGGTCTTATATATTCAACCGCATCTATAGTGGTCAGGGAATTGACCTGAAATTGTCAGGGAAACCTGAAAAGCTCAGGAATTTCAAAATAATAATTTGCTAGACACCTTGAAAGCTAAACCAGTAACGTATCTGCTTCTTGATGAGGTGGCATCACACGACGGCACCATCACCCCATATTAGCTGTGCTGCCTCTAGCTCACTGTAAGCACGCGTCTACCCTACATCTTTACTAAAAAGCTCCCCAGGTGAAAATCAGTCCAGCTGGAGGTGGATGAACTGGATCCCAACTGAATCCAGCTGGATGCAGCTTTTTTATCAGAGCTAATTTCCAGCTTGATCCACCTGGAATTAATTGAACTGATTCTCAGTTAAGGTCCCCTTTTGAATTGAAACAACTGCTTCTCACGAGGTACCCCCTTCCTCCAGCAGGGCGTGAGGATCTTCGGCGTCTGCTCCTGAGCCGGCAAGTGCACCCCCTACGTCAGCCCCTGCCTCCGCCCCCCCTGCCTCTGCCGCCCCCAGCGGCGTCCCGGGAGAGATGGCGGAGGTGCGTGATGGCGCATCAAGTGCCCCCAACTGGCAGAGTCGCTGAGCGAAGGTGACATCCGGTGGATCAAGGTGAGTCGCTGAAAACCCAGAACAGTGTACTACCATGATATCCCGGGACATCACCCACTTGCAGCTTGGAATTCATTAAGGAATGCTGAACCGAAATTTGGAGCTCACGAAACAAGGCTGGAGCGATAGGCAGGGCGCCGAAAAACCCCAAAACATAACTCATACAGCAATATCTCGAACTGATGGCCGTATTTTTGGAAAAGAAGTGCACGATTGAACATGGCCAACGAGACATCTCACGTCACGATTCTCATTTCCTCTCCTCTTCGTTTCGTCCCCTCGAGCGGGTGGACGGAAGCAAAGAAAAGAGAGAAGTGAGGCTGCTTCCCCTCATTCTCCACTGTTCCAGGAGGATTGTGACGTCACATGTCCTCGCTTGATTGCACCCTTCTTTTAAAAAAATATGGCCATATGTTTGACATATTCATGTATGAGTGATGTTCTGGTGTTTGTAGCATATCGTTCAACGCTTCTGCGGCCTTATTTTGTGAAATCCAAATTTATGGTTCAGCATCCTTTAAAGAAGTGGAAGGGTGATCTCTGAATTAAGTAAGCAGAAAAGATTAAAAATAAATCTAAGAGAAACCACCCATTGGTCGTATGCATCTAGCATGACTGCACAGGAGATACAGTAAACTCAAAACTTGAGTTAATTTCATTGTTTTATACAGGAAACGCTTATGAAACAGTGTTTCACTCTCCACAGTCTGTTGCTTCCATTGACATCTTTGGTATTCTCTTGCAGCACAAATGCTTGTTCATGAAAGCATGTTTTTAAAACCCACGATAGCAGGTCTGTAGCCTTTCTAGGTCTCCGTCGCTTTGCTGACCTGTAGGCTCTAAAGTAAATGGAGTAAAAAAAGAAAAGGTGACCAGAAAGATCAAAAGTAACCATGCGAAGCTACTGATGTCAAGAGGCGAAAGGGGACGACCATTTAGGTGCAGTGTTAATTGCATGCAGGGTCTCGCACGGGTCCTCTGTTCGGTGGGTACCAACGTTGTCCTGTACACGACATACTATGGATGACGCCATGATAACACTGGGCTCAAAATGGAATCGTCTGTGTACGTGTATTTGAGCAAATCTCTATTTACCCGTTGTTTTTGTCCCAAACGTGACCCCACCTTGCAGCACGGCTTTGCAACATCCTAGAAGAATGCGTGTTTGACACTCACCAGTTTGATTAAAACACAATAAAGCATCCATAGAGCACTCATTCTTGTGTTTCATTCTTGATGTGCATCGCGCATTGGCGACACAGTGCCCTGTATGTCGTTGCAGGGTGTTTTATTTTGCAGTTGACTCCACTTGTGATCAGAATTAGTCATGCCAGCTTGCACATGCTCGAGCTAGTTTTGCTGTACTGCACGTGCCAACAGTTCAAACAATGCACCTTAGTAGGATCAATAGAATCATGTGTAGCCCACACCCACAATCAATGAGCATCATCATGTGATATCATCAGAAAAAAATGCAAAGGTCAAACAAATGTACAGTCAAACCTCAATATATCGAACACGGATATATAGAATTATTGCCTATATCAAACGCTTTCTATATCACGCAGCAAATCGCAATGCATTTTTTATTTTTTTATTTCGAACGAGGCTGGACATAAGATGGATATATCGAACTCCGCCACCCCAAACAGCCCGCGCTCTTTTGACAGGCGGCGAGCTTTCCCGCAACACCCCGAAGATAGCGGTGGCGCAATGGGCGTTTCCGACTGCCTACACACACGCCGAGGGCGCCATTTGAACGTAGCGGCGCACGCACGTCGCTGCCTGTATAGTTCGTCGCAACGTCAACGACGCACTGCATTTGCCACACCGACTCCTTCTCCTCGGTACTATCAGTGATACGCGTGTGATCATGCGTTCTTTCGTGTGTCATGTTGCCTTGCGTGAGTGATGGCTGCAAACGCTAAAAAGTGGACATCCCTGACATTTGCTGCAAAACTGGAAGCTATCCAGCGGGTTGAGAATGGAGAAAAAAGTCGAGGCGTCGCCGAAGCCTTTAGGCCTACCAAGAAGCACTTTGAGTACTCTACTGAAAAACAAGAGTGACATAAAGGCCAAGGCAGAACAGAGTCAGCCTTCAAGTGCGAGATTTCCCATCTCCCGCAAGCTGAGCGCTGCACGGTGGCGCTCCGTAGCAGACGCACGCGGCATGCTCCTGCCTCTGCCGGTTGGTCGGCGCGCATGTGCCGCTTGTCGGCGCTTCGCGTGAGCACAACGGCCACGCGCTTTTCGCAAGTGCTTTTGACGCGTTTTTGATGTTATTTAATATATCGAATTCTGGCTATATCAAACTATTTCGCCATCACCGCGCCGTTCAGCATATCGAAGTTCGACTCGTACATTGATGGTCCCTACCCTGAACCTGACCAGCGAGCGGTTCTGCTTGCCACGCAGAAGAGCGGAAACCCTATCCATTGCTGCACATTCCTGTAGCTTTGTTTCATTCTAGTGCACTCACAATCTCTCCCCAGCGAGTCTTGTTACTCTAGCCGCCTCGGTGGCTCCGAGGCGAGAGCGCTGGCCTACGGATCCCCATGTGGCGGGTTCGAATCCCGGTCGAGGTGCCCGCGATCTGACGGAGGCTTATTGCGGAGGAGGCGCCGATGTAGCTGAGCTTTTGGTTGCACGTCAAAAGATCCCCAGGTGGTCCAAATTAATCCTCAGTCCTCCGCTGGGGCGTGCCAGATGCCCGTCGTTGGTTTGGCACGTAAACCCCAAATTTGACTTTGACTTTGAGTCTTGTTACTCTGAAATTCCCTCCAAATTCTGTGCCCTGGAGAGCCTACTGCGAACAACCTCTGATCCAGCGATAATTTGTAAAATTTTTCATCTCTCCCTTTTTTTCAGCCGTTGGTGACTCTGTCACGGAAGATGAGGTGGTCCGTGAAGTCGAAACAGACAAGGTTTGTACTTTCTCCATCTGTCTTGGAGCTTAAGGCCGCTCCAACACTCGCTGTTTGACCAGGACCGACCGAGACAAGTCCAGTTCTTAAGCCTCTTGGAACGGCTCATGACCGACTGTGCAGCGATGCAGCCGTCACGGCCGTCGCTGAGAGGTTTAAATCCTTGTCTTGTGTCAGTCGGTCGTAATCAAACGCTAGTGTGTGAATGGGCCGTGACTAGCTTCCCAAATCTACGCCCCACGAACATAGTAGCATAATAGTGTAATGGTGTCCTCATGTCGCAGACATCAATCCCTGTTCAGCCCCGGCAAGCGGAGTCATCCTCGAGCTTCTGGTGGAGGATGGTACGACCGCTTACAGCCCCGGCAAGGACATCATGAGGCTCCAGATTGGAGGTTGGTTCAGAACGCTCGTCCAAAGACCCATTCACAGACTTGCGTCTTCCTTACAACCGATTTCTTGTAATCACTTACGACGGCAGAACATGCCGGCACAGTGCGCGCCATCTATGAGGTGATCCTGAACTGCATTTCACTAGAGCGAAGGTTTTGCGTATTTGCGAGATTGCATGTACATACTATCTAGGAGAAACTGTAATTTAAGATATTTTCGAGAGTTTTTCAGCTAAGAACACTGCTTGATGCATGCCGCTCATTTGTGCACCACCCCGTGACTCCAAAGAAAGCGTGTGTGCTTGGCTCGCCAGGCGGCAGTGTCTTCTATTGGGGGAAGGAGATGCTGCTACACATTCCTCACTCTAAAACTCGGTTTGCATGTGTTATCAGATGTAAAGCAACCCACCACTCGTAGTGGAATTTGTCTCGATTTAGCCTTAGGCAGGGACGTGGACCGATGTATGCAGAGCAGTGTGTTCTCTTTCCTATGCACTTCAGTAGCCAGAAGACTGTTGTGTTTGATAGAGTAAATAAAGGAGGGAGGATACGCATAGAAGTGGGTGTTAGTAGGCACAATATGGAGTACACGTTTGGTCGGCTTCTTGCGCTGGGAGTTGCGGTGACGCCAGAGCGCCAAGCTCTGATTGGCCCTTTGAAAGTTTAGTGGGTAGACCTCATGGCAGCTTAGCATTGAGATCTACCCACTACACTTTCAATCAGAGCCACTCAGAGTTCAGCATTCTGTTGTCAATGCGACCCCTGCACAAGATGCGGACAACCTTGTGCTCCACATAACAGCTGTCGCTGTCGGTCCCTGCTACTTTTTCTGCCACTGTAAAAACATGTTACCTCTTTCTGCCTTAGTCTCAGATTAAAATCATCATGGTAGTTTTTTTTGTTTTTTTATGTTTGATTGGTTTTGCTTGACTTTATCACTGCATTGTCCGCTTCCAAGCTGTGAGGAAGCGGCCACCTCGGCTGGCTCCGAGGCAAATCACCGTGCCTACGGGTCCCCAGGTGGGAGTTTCGAATCTCGGTCAAGGTGGTCCAAGTCAATCCTCAGTCCTCCACTGGGGCGTGCCAGATGCCCGCCGTTGGTTTGGCACGTAAAGCCCCCAATCGGTTTTGATTTTGCCAGCAGGAGGCGGCGCCCCGGCTGCCAGCAGACCCCGCTGCACACCGCTGCCGCGCTCTCTCCAACAGCGCCGGCCACAGGGTCTCCCGTGTCGGGGCCCATCCCGACGAACGCCCCCTCCGGCCCCCGCCAAGCCCCTCCGGCCCCATGTCCTCCACCCCGGTCTCCCAGATCCAGATAGCCGGGACCAGTCACGGCCTCCCGCGGAGCAGACGCGGGACTCCGTGCCTGTTGGAGCTCGGACGGAACAGCGGTCAGCGGTGGAAAGACAGGGTAGCTCTGTCCATTTTCCTGAAAGGCACCTTTAGGTTCTTGTGTCAGTTTAGAGAAATCGTTAAGGCTGGTTCTTACTATCGCATTTAAAGGCCGGTTCACACATTTACTTCTTAGTGTGCTCAACTGCATCACGTGTCCTTGTAACCGATTACGTCTAGAAAACACACTGCGCCATCTCTTGTCACATATAACTATACTGAAGGTTTTGCATTATTTGCAAGATCAAATCTGTGCACTATCTATGATAAATGGTCGCTTATAACAAGGATTTTGTGTTGTCTGAGTTCATTTTAAGCCAAATTTGGAGGGTGTTTTGTGGAGTTTATTTTTGCCAAAAATTCTGAGTTTTATCGGAGTTTATTTTTGTCTGATTCCCAATTCTTTGAAATTCTGAGTTTAGTTTTGCAGTGTTTCCCATAAAAATAAATAAATAAATAAAGATATGGGTGTAAACATATGCTAGACAAAACAATAAAACAGTCTTGTATCAGTTAATATTTTTTCAGCTGGATTTGATGCTGGTGCGGCTGGCATTGACAATATTAGTTTATCCCACTGACAAAGGTTGCACACAAGTGTTGCTTCGATAAACGTTGATACCTTGAAATCAAGAAACTCCCGGACGTAGTCGCTCAGAAGGTTGTATTTATCCCATCCTATTCAATCAACCTACACTGTGGCCGTGCAAGGTGGAGTGGTAAGGGATGAAATGGAGAAGTCTCAACTGCCCCTTTTTCCCTTTTTATGCAGTATCTCTATGGTCCATAGCTTTCACTGTCACAAAAACACAACCTCCCCTTCCTCTAAAGCACAAATAGCATCCCCCGAACTGGAAACCAAAACAGTGGCTTTTGTCACAACCCGAAAGTATGATGTTGTCCCAAATGAACCTTAACTAGATGAGCGGTAAGACCCCTTTTGACATGGTCCGAGATTTGAAAGGCAACTGCGGTGACATTTTCCCAGGACCATTGACCCTGTGCGCTGACCAAACTTAGTTGTAAATTTTTTTCCTTTTCTTTTCTTTTTTTTTTTTCTGGAAAGGGGGGATGGCATTGCCACATTGAATTCGGAGTTTATCGGATAAATTCGAATTGACCAAACCTTTACCAGGGCGGTGCTTCTTGGAGTTCTTCAGATTTATTTGAAAACACAGAACCCTCGCCAGAATCATTTACAGTCCATGGTAGAAAAATAATCTGTAAAATTCATGTAGATCAGAAGTGTTCCTGGACTGCCCAATAGATGGCGTCGGTCTGTTCTCTCGTAGGCAGTTGCAACGCAGTCGATTGTACTCAGATACAAATGTGTAGACCAGCCTTTGACCTCTTTCAATTCACTGCTCATTGAACCTTTACCCCAGGTTCACTCATGTGTTCTTCACTACGTTATTGTGTACCACCTAGCCTACAACATTTGAAGCTTCCTCTCGTGCTTTGTTGATTTTCTCTCTCTGGAGCAATCATACTTGTACATTATGTTCTACCTTTCTCTCAATCAATTATGCTCACAAATTTTCTGACCGGGGGTCATGTTTTGTGTTGTAAGCCTTTTTAAATGTTCCGGTAGCGATCATTGTTTTTAGACAGAGTTCAAAGTTGGGTTTATACCTTGTTAGCAAATAGATGAAAAAAATATTTAAAAAATTGTAACAGTGGATTGTAATTTTTATTTGCCGGCATTGGCAACACACCTTAGGAATATTGGATGCTGCTTTTCTGCACTGCAGGTGAAGATGAACCGAATGCGACAGAGAATCGCTCAGCGCCTCAAGGATGCCCAGAACACTTATGCAATGCTTACGACGTTCAACGAAAGTGGGACATGACGTGAGTGCTTTCTCGTCTTGCCAAAATATTGTACTCGGAAATGGATGTTCTTTCTGATCTGAAACTACAGTACTTGGAACACATCTTTCACTGGTGTCTTTAGTGCCCCACTGCCTCTACATCAGGTTTCCACACAAACAACGACCAAACACGTCACAGGAGTTACCAAGGAACAGGGTGTCAAACTGAACCTGAACCGAAAACCAGAGCAAAGCTGCTATTTTTGACCAAACCGGAACTAGAGTGAAGCCATTCTTTTTAATGAACCGGAACCGGGGCAAAACCATTATCTTTGACCGACCCGGGAGCATACCATTGTTTTTGACCGAACTAAAACAAATCCAATACTTTGACCGAACTGGAGCAAAGCCATTTTTTTTGACCGAATCAGAACAAAACCGTAAGCAGAATCAAACATTTGATGTTGAACCCTAACCAGAATGAAACTGTAATCTTGTGTGGCATTTACCGGTTTGTTGGAAAATGGTTGGGCGTAATAAAATATAGCCGAGCCTGTTGTGCCATGACTGCTTGCTGGTGGTTCAGTTCCCGTTGTTAGAAAAAATATAGGAGCTGTTCTGGCTTGATCCAGTACGCCTGATCACATATGGAACATGTGCATCCTTTAATTCAGCACTCTAAATGTTGCGATGCATAGTACTGATTTTAAGACGAAATGAGTGTTGAATTTGAGCATCTGAAAACATGACTTTGGAAAGGAACTGCTTTTGATCTATGTTACAATTGGCAGTAACTTGAATACCTTTAACTAGTCTTGAAAATGGGCAGGAACACTGCGGAACGTTCTGACCAGATATTTAATCAAACAAACCTTGGTTATGAACATCTCGCAGCAGCTTTACCAAGTGAAAAGATAATTAAGTGGAGTATGTCGATAATTTCATCCGGGCATCAGTTTCCTCGAACTGCTCCAGGCATTGCATCAACGCAGTCACCGCCGCTGCATTCCACTTCGTTTCGAAGCAGCCGTAGGATGTTTTATGTCTCCGCAGTCATCGGTATTTCCCTAAGGTGCCTCTCCGACGTCGCTTCAGTGTTTACTCCAGGCCGCACGCAAGGTCTAGAATCGGAGCATCCGTGGCAGGAGCAACAACAGGAATGTCTGCATCGACAATTGCAGACGAATCAAAGTTATCCTCGGGGGCTTTGCCAACATGTCTTCACACACTCCTGTAGGAGATCGTTGCAACTAGGGAATTGTGCGCCAGCTTAGCAAGCATGTTCGCAAAAAAATCCGACGTCGTGGCGGTTGGCAATCTTTCATCTTCGGGTCGTGGGCACGCTTTCTCCTGCATGAGAAACTTTTTGAACCCATCCAATATGCCTTGCTTGTTCTGCAATATAGTGGACAATCTCGAACAGCCGATGCCGGAATGTCGAATTCTTTGACGATTTCGGACTCTGGCCAGTTACATCTTTGAACCTCGCAGATCTAAGTGACTTTTGGTAAACACTCCTCATCCCCCATACAACACGCGTATGCGTGTAGTACGCCGCAGGTGCGCGCGTCGGGGACTCCCAAAGGTGTCCTACGGGCTCCATTGCTTCCTTGACCCAATTCTGACAGGAGTCGGGCAGCGCGACCGGGCATTGTCGGCCGCGGGCGCCGTGAGTAGCGTCAGAACATTCAAGCTGCTCCTGCTGCTCCCTGCCCGAGTTCCCGCATCGGCGCATCGTCATCGGAAGTGGTGCTTTGCCAGCTCTGCGCTCTCTGCAATCTCTGCCCTCCGTCACCCGTTCACTCCATTTTCCCAGTTTGCCGTTTGCCTCAGTAGAGAAGTGGGAGGGAATGCAATGACCTCTGTGTTCTTTGTGTAGGCTTGCATGCTTTTGGCACCGCGGCCTTTGTAATAAGTGTGGTCGGCTGCCGATAAACTTAGAAAAATCCGGATAAAAATGTGTGCATTTTGGTCAGGACCATTTGGACCTTTAATAAAAGCAATAATAAGTTTTAAAAAATGAAAGCCGTTTACAACTCCCTGTAACGCCGATTGGAGCGCAGCTCTTCAGGAGGAGGAGGAGGGAAGGGTACTCAGGGAGGTATACCCCTCCTCCTCCTCCCTTCTCCTCCTCCCTCATCCTTCAATATTGTCCGGGGGGGGGAGTTTACCTGACCTCCGAGGGGAGCCGTGACCTGGGGGGGCTAGCGCTGTGCATGTCCCAACATGCACCGCTCAAGGGGGGGGGGGGGGGCTCGTGCGGTGCATGTCCCAACATGCACCGCGCGTTTACGGCGACGGCGACGGTGCTCAAGCCGGAACGTGCGCCTAAGAGCTGCGCTCTAAAAGTAATTTCGGTATAACGAGGGATTACTGTAGCTACATAACAGCTCTGGTCGTGCCAGGCTTTAGCGTCTTTACAGTTATGACGTCACCGAGCAGAAATCAAGCTGTCAAAATAAAGTTGCGTTAAACTCATGAATAAGAGGCACGTTCTAGGGGCCACGCTTAAAAGCGAATAATGTTCTGAGGCACCAGTGACGTAGCCAGGAATGGCGGGGGTAGCGGGACGCTCATGACTTGGGGAGCAGGATAGTGGGAGGGGGACCATTTTGCATTGATAAAGGATCAGTTGGATTTCGTGGGGTGCTTTAGCCACATGAGCAACCTTTCCCCCGCTACGCCACTGTGCAAGGCTCTATACTACCTCTTCCTTTTTCGGTTCCCAGGAGCGTCATTCAGATGCGGAACAAGTACAAAGACACCTTCCTCAAGAAGCACGGCGTCAAGCTGGGCTTTATGTCTCCCTTCGTCAAGGCAGTGGCCTTTGCCCTCCAGGATCAACCTGTGGTGAATGCCGGTGGGTTCCCTGTCTTCGAGCTCAAATTTGCACAACATTGTCCCTCGCGGAAATAATTGCTTTAAATGTCATTTGTGGCAAATTCTGGGTGTGGCCGATGTGCCAATGCTAGGAGTATTCGTTCTGAAATTTTAGGTTTTGTGCGTAACCATGTAGTCCTAAATGTTGTATTAGTCGAAACGACCTAATATTCGCAAAGACTTAATTTTTGCGACTTGAATAATATTACAAAAAATTGTTTCCCCGAATGATATCACCCCATGGTAACAACTACATAGCGTATCCTTTAAATCGTCAAAATTTTGTTCTTGCAAATTTAATATTTCGCAAGTTTATTAGTATATTAATATAATATATTATATATACTACAGTCAAGACCGGTTATAACAAAGCCAACGGGAATCCGAAATCACTTCGCTTATATCCGCTATTGCGTTATAACCGACTTCGGTTTTGACGAAGTGCGTAAGGGAATGGAAAATCATGATCGCTTCGCTGTAGCCGCTATTTCGTTATAACCGACTTCGTTATAACCGGTCTCGACAGGTATGTCATATCGCTATGCGTCAGTCACGAAGTTTGCATTTCATCACGTCACACAAAATCCTCGTATGGTTCCTTGTTCCCAGTATTTTTGAAAGTAAGAATCACATTCTTGTAGCCAGGGCCAAAATCGCACTTCCGTTATATTTTCAAATTGCTGTGACTAAGGTTTCGTGCAGTGATTTTTAATAGTAATTCGGTACTGTATTGCTGACTCCCATGTACTGTATTACTGACTCCCATCTATTTATTTATGCTGACGGCACTTGAGGTACCTGAATGAATCAAGAAATATAAAACAGGAACAGTGAACTATGTCAACAGAAGATTGCACATATACATATGCAAACTTTCATTTTGCCTTTAGCTCGGGCAAATGCAATTTTTAGTCAGCGATTACCATAGAAAAAGTTATGCAACATGCCTTTTGTGTAATTACCATATTGGATGTTGTGGTCTACAGAAATACATAGGAATAAAATAAGACCAACAGCCCCCTTTTAACCGAGTGAGCAATGCCCTTTCAAGTTTATTATTTCATCTATATAAATTTATTCTTGTCAAATGAAGGAAACGCATGGTGTGATTAAATGGCCGCTGAAAAGAAAAAAACTGTTTTTTTTAAACAGTCTGGTAGGGACTCGCGTGCCAAAAATAAATTTTACACAAAAAAAAAAAATTTTTGTAGCAATATTGATGGCGCGAGATTTATTTTAAATTCTGCAGGCAAAGTTCATGACGCTCACGGAATGTTTATACACTCTTCGCACCTCAACGAGATGATCATACATTCTCTCCACCTCAACGTGATGGCAAAGCCGATCCACCTCTCCTCCACGCGCCTGAAATGCCGAAAGAGAAAACAAGTGGAAAGGAGGTGACTAACAACTAAATAGTGTCTCGCGCCTTCAAAGTTGCTCTAAAAAAAAATTTTCTTCCATAAAGTTCATTTTTGGACACACGTGTCCCAACCAGATTGTTTAAGAAAACTTTATTTTTTTCTTTTTCATTTTTTAATTTGGCTGTCTAGTGCTGAGGATAAGCACTCCACATTTGTAAAGCATGAAACCGGTATTGGATTTCTTTAGATATGATAGTTTTCAAAAAATTTGCATTTATGAGACTTAAATTCTTCTCTCCTCCGGAACTACACACTAACTTTTCCCATAGTGGGTGGTCTCACACCTCTTATCAAAACAATGGAAGAAAAAAAAAAGGGATTATCTCCGTTTGATGGATAATCTGCTTAGCTGGGCTCGCCCAACTAAGCAGATTATCAATCGAGCAAGAATCCTCGGAAGTAACGGAATGGGGAGGAAACAAAAACGCTGCAGCCAATAACTCTCAGATCCCAAAGCATACACGAGGGTTCCTTTAATGTCCTAACAAAATAATCATGTCTGGGAGAGAAGCGTTGTCTTGAAGAAAGTTTCCATTTGATGTTCCCTTTAATCGGTCATATCTGCACACACTGTTCTTATCTGAATTTCTTGCAGTAACTTCTTCTGGTTGGCTGAATGACTAAAGAGAACAAACTGATTGGCGCCTTTTTCTTTGCAGTGATCGACGAGCAAGAGATCATCTACAGGGACTACATCGTACATCAGTGTCGCGGCATCCACGCCTCAAAGGTGCGTCCATGTAGAATCTTCATATTACTCTATTTTACTTTTGATTGCAAGCGTAACAGAAGTTACGCAGTGCGATTTCCGAGCTTTCAGGCTGTCCCTGCTGGAGCACGTGCAGCTCATTCAGTATACGAGGAACCAAAAAGTTGCAACATCCGTGCACTAGACGAGTCCATAACCTCATTTAGTTATTCCTTTTTCCACTCTGTTTTCAACAGGATCTGGTCGCTCTGTCGGGATCCGCAACTGCGTAGGGCATGAACTACGCGGACATTGAGAAGGCGATCAACGTCCCGGGCGATGAAGGCCCGCACAGGCAGCCTGGCCATATCGAGGACATGGATGGCGGCACCTTCACCATCAGCAACGGCGGCCTTCGGCTCCATGCTTGGCACGCCCATCATCAACCTCGCCTCAGTCAGCCATCCTCGGCATGCACGCCTGGGCCTTTTGAGCGCCCCGTCACACGTCGCCGCTGGAAGGTGGGTCCACGGCCCGGCAGAGGGCAGCTTCGGGATCAAGGGCCAAAGCACGGAGAGGAAATTGGGAAAGAAAAAACTTGATAACTGAAAGCCTCCTCCCTACGGGTGCCGACTGTTCAAACTATGGTGCCTGCAATGCAACGCTCTGGGTGCAGGTTGCTCTCCGGTAAGCAGTTTGTTCCTGCATGGGCCGGCAGCTCGGAGTTGGAACAACCGCTACGACGGGGCGATACTCTGCGTTTCATGCTTCAAGCTTTTCCTCCGGAACTTTTGGTGCTCAAGTGCCAGAATCGACACTGCAAAGCTTTCGTGACGTTGTTTGTTGCCACTTCGGAACCACTTTTGATGCACAAGCGGAACGTGACGTCTCAAACACAACCATTCGGAAAAAGCACTGCACGCACCGCACCTCAAACGCAGGCTTTCCCCCGTGGTCAAGCCAACGACTGTGGCAAAACTGTCGAGCATCTTGTATGTGCTCTCCGAAAGTGAGGGAGAGTGAGAAGACGAGCGTGCAGGGACATCGGAATCGCCGAGATTTGGTCGCAGAACGATTAGTTGGCAGACCATAAGCTAGCAGCTCCTTGTCTCTGCTGCACTCGTCGCTGCGTGGTAACACGGACGGAGGTGCCCGGCCTTTGGCTCTCGCATTCCTACGTGTTTGACAAGTGCAGTGGAGACAAAAACAGCTAGCTTTAGGTCTACCCACTCAATCGCTCCAATCAGAGCTAGGCATTCTGGCATCTCACGCGCACTCTCTTTCCTCCTTGCGCCACTCATTTCTCGGCGCAAGATAGCCATGTAGTTCTCAAATGCATCTCAACACGCCTGACTGGTGGGTCTAGTGTCCCGTGTCACCCATGCATGGGAGAGTTCCAGGGTGGCAGCAAAAAATGTTACGTAAGCCGCCAGCATCGCGTGCCACCCGCCATTGATGTCCCGGCGATCGGCTATTTGTAAGATTCCGCGTTTTCGGTACGTACTGGTAAACTTCAAAGAGATGTCCTCGAATGAGGACAACCCGAGCTTGATGCAAAGAAATCATTATCTGCAGCATTGTTTCAGGTTAGTCTGGGACGCAGCCCGCTAAGCAGTGACCGCTTCTCAGGCTGCTGCTGTGAGCCGTGAACCACACGCCTCTTATCTCGCTTCCTCTTTGTCGGTGCCGGGACACATTCTAAGTGTAATCAGGTACACGCGTGTGTTCCCTGCATGTTGAAAATCACACGACCGTATTGTCCTGCTTTTTTTTTCTTTTTCATGAGCCCCGCTAAATGTTGGTTATTCCGACCGAAAACCGAGGCAAAATAAACACTTAGAAAACACCAACTTATGAAAAAAAATTAATCGTAAAAAACAGCTTTCATATGTATTTTTTCGTGGTTTATCATGCACTTTAATTCTTTCACAGATTACCGTAAAAACCCAGCATATAATACGAACCCGTATAATACGAGGTGATTTGAGGACAGCGAAAAAGATAAAAAAGTTTGATCCGCGTATAATACGAAACACCCTAAAGCACCGTGAAAAGTGGGCCGCGTAAGATACCACCCAGGAAGTCTCAAGCAAAACGCGACTTAAGGCCAGAATTGAAAACCTCTTGACCACTGTCATCACGTCCATCAGCTCCTTGTCCGACGCCTCCTTCCAAAGGCAGTCGCTCTTCAGCGCCTTCGAGCGCATGCAAAGTCCCGGCACTTTTTGAAAGAGCCACAAGCGTGCGCCGACGCGGTGAAACCCTGGCGCGAGCATAAAGTTAGCAGCCCGATGTCGGCTCCGCCTCAAAGTTCTCTCGCCTCTCCAGCAGCAGCTGCCTGACAGTCCACAGAGAGGCGCGAGGTGCCGGCTTTCACGTTGCTCTTTCACGCAGTGCCTGCTGAAACTGAGCCACTGCACGTCGCGAACACGCCGGACTGTGAGCCTCTAAAAGCTTCTCCTCTGTTCCGTTGCACGCGAACAGAGCTTGCTTTTGTCGTCTCCATCCGCGGATGCTGCCTTCATTTACGATCGAATTGTCGTTCGGGCAGCACTGTTGCCGATGCGTCTTCCGCAACCAAAAAACAACTTTTCTTGTGAAGCGCAGCCGAGCAAAGACTTCGCGCCGACGCCATTGCCTAGCCCGACCGTGCCGTGTCAGACGGATGGCGTGCGTCTCTGACATTGCGATTTAACATGATGATGATAGCTGGTTTGAACTGCCAAGGACGAGCTTCGAAACCGAAACTACGCCGAATCATGCGTTAGATCGCGCCTCATCGAAGCTGAAAATTGTTGGGATCCGCTGCAGATGACAACGAAGCGGCAAATTTTAGATGGCAAAATTTGGAAAAAACTCCTCGTGATTATATGGTTTTACGGTAAGTTTTTTGGGTGTTGACTTTAGGTGTCAAACAAAACATTGTTTATCAAGGCTTAGGATTAATAAAGTCGGCATGGGCGCGAGGTTTCCTGACTTGCCCGGAGAACACGTGCGTGACTTGAAGTTACTAAGCAGATGTCCCGGTGCCAACGAGAGAAGAAAAAGAAGTAAAAGTGTATTGTTCCGAACACAAAGAAGCAGGCCTTGTGAAAAGTTCAGAGTGGGTTATATCTGAGTCAGTACCAAAGAAAGCTGCAGACAAACATTTTCTTCCCATGAAGCTTTTTTTGTTTTTTTTATTCAAGAGTGCATCCAATTTTTGGGTTTATTAGTATTTACTGAAAAGCCAGAATGCTAGTAGTTATACTGTGCCGGTGAAGAAGACAACAATGGACGCAGGTGCTGCCATTGTCGCGGCATCCCCACTTGAGGCCACCGGAGTTTTCATTGTTTGGCTGGATGTGGGTTAAGCCGCAGCAAACCAAGCCGCCTGCTTTGACCAGCTTCACTGCTATGCCACGATCGACTTAATGATCCCCAGAGGTGTGACCGAAGTCATCTACATTACTCGGCCTGATGCCAGTGGGACAAAATAATGATGCGGTAGAGACACGTGGTCGGAGATGCATTTCGGGCACCATAGTATCGCGGTCAGCATCGCTGTAAATTGTAATATAAGCAACACACTACTTCCCAGGCAGACGACATTACTCGCTCCGATGCCAGTGGGACAAAAATAATGATGCGGTAGAGACATCGGGTCTGAGATGCATTTCTAAGTACCATAGGATCAGTGGGTCAGCATCGCTGAACCGTAATATAAGCACAGACTACCTCCCAGGCAGACGACATTACCGGCCTGATGCCAGGGCCAAAATAATGATGCGGTAGAGACACGGGTCGGAGATGCATTTCGGCACCATAGTATCAGCGTCAGCATCGCTGTAAATTGTAATATAAGCAACACACTACCTCCCAGGCTATTTTAAAGAAAAAACTTTGGATGCAAAGCACATTTGGGCATATGCATTGTTTCGTTGCACGCTGTCTTAAGCGGCTGTACTGATGCCCGGGTCCTACCAGAGCGACAAACAGAAACGAACGACAGTGACAAGCCTCAAACACACGCAGCATGCTTCAACGGTGGTACCTTTGACAGGCGTATAGTCGCTCGGGTGCTGCAAGTAAGCACGAGTGATTGCGCGCCTGCGAAAGATACCTCGTTAGCATGATGCTCATGTGTGAGCATAGCCTTTTAATCGGCGGAGCCTGTCAAATTGCGATAGAGTCTGGTTCGAGGGTTGTCGCTGCCGCTTGCCTCTGTTTGTCGCTCTCAGTGGGACTCGGGCATTAGACTCTATGTTCTGGACTCTTTGTTTGACACATTAGAAACAGCACCCACTTGAACAGAAGTACCTCTTAGGAGAGTTGACCATACTCGGGCACAACGAGAAGATTAATTTGAAAGTGTTGCTGGAGCAGGAACATGCAAAAACAGTTTGATGCAGGGTCTTTTTCGTGTTCAATGCTTGTGTCATCCACCTGAATCCCTAGGGATACTTCAAACTACTGCAAGCCCCCCTCCCCCATCATAGTGTGCATTTTGTCTAGTACAACCTAGAATAAAAGGGCACGCATTTCGTCGTCCTTGCTAGATCCCCGACCCACCCCAAGTGGTGGACGCGCAGAAAGCTCGACAAAAGTAAAAGAATGAAGTGGCAGACTTGAGCATCCTGGCTTCGCCGCTTGTTCCAGCATTGCACCCGCTACCAGATGCTGGAAAACGCTCGTGTGGCTACGTAGGGACACAGGTCAGGTTGCCTCGCAAAATCCACTAGTGATGACGTTAAAAAAGAGAAATTGCAAACAGCCACGGAAAGTCTGCTTGCAATTGCGGCAGTAGCTGCTGTGTCGTGGAAAGGCACGCGGAGGGGATTTGCCTTCGGCCAGTGTGCCATCAACGCTTGTAATGGGTTCTTTGCTTTCAGCGGGAACTGAGTGTAGGAGATGCGTGCGTCAGCTGAACGACAGGCGAGACGTTGCGTGGCGCGAGGGAAGGACGAGGGACGCGCTCTTTTTGCGGGGGCCGTGACGCTCTTCGAACGGGGGCGATCGGACCGTGCCTGTGGTGGAAGAAGCAAAACAATGTACACGAGCCGTTCCATAGAGGCACGGAGAGTGCGCGAGAACGGAACCTGGGCGGCGTGTTTTCCAAATGCTCCGACCTCCTGCATGTGCTGTGTGCCTTCCGCCGCGGATTGGCTCTGCGCACACGCCCGAGGTTCACAGGCGCTGAAGAGTTGTCGTAGGTAGCTCGGGTTCGCACCGGAAACGGGACATCCGAAGCTCCCTCATGCCGCTTCTCACCTTATCGGCGACCTGTGATGATGATGTTAGAGAAGGAAAGGCACAGACCTCGTTTTCTAAGTGCTATGCGGGTGCAAGTTTGTCTGCTTCTCGCTCAGGGGTGGCAACGACATCAAAACGCCAAATTCTTGTCGGCCGATCGAAACAAATGGTGGGTAGACCTTGAGGCATCTAGCGTTGAGGTCCACCCACTCATCTTTTCAATCAAAGCCAATCGGAGCTCGGAGCGTTGAGGTCCACCCACTGTCTTCAATCAAAGCCAATCGGAGCTCGGAGCGTTGAGGTCCACCCACTATCTTTTCAATCAAAGCCAATCGGAGCTCGGAGCGTTGAGGTCCACCCACTATCTTTTCAATCAAAGCCAATCGGAGCTCGGAGCGTTGAGGTCCACCCACTATCTTTTCAATCAAAGCCAATCAGAGCCTGGAGCGTTGAGGTCCACCCACTGTCTTTTCAATCAAAGCCGCGCAGGAAGCAGACGAATTGCTTTCTGCATTGGCTTTGCTTGCTGCTACACAGCGACCGTGGCATGAGGGAATATGGTTGCGGCTTTCCCAGGTGGAGATCCGGCCCATGATGTACATCTGCCTGACGCACGACCACCGGCTCCATCGACGGCAGGGAAGCGGTGACGTCCTCAAGAAGGCTGCGCGGCCGTCGAGGACCCCCGTGGTCCTCATGCTGGACGCCTAGCGCCCCGCCGTCGCGCCGTTGCACACTCTACCCGACACTTAGGCCCGGCTAGACCCTCGTGGAGTGCGGGTCCTCCTTGGGAAGAGCTTACCCGGGGCTCTCTTCTTGTTGGTGCATTCTGCGAAAGTGAAGGCCGGTTTCCGGATTTCCATAAGGATGTGCTTAGTGCATTTCGTTCTCTCGTAACTACTTACAACGAGAGAACACTAGTGTGGCTAGATTTCAGAGTGGTTCCAACTGCTGGACGGTGGTCATGTGGTTTGTGGGACGTGTTTGCAGTACAGGCTGCGAACGGGAGGCGAGAGCATTTATCATCTGGAGTGTCTCCGCCTTGGTTCATCTGTCCACTATGCTAACCTCCCTGCTACTCGACAAAGCGTGTGTGCACATACGCGCTCAATCTGCGCAGGAGGTGTCTGCCATTAAATGTGCCAGCACTACCCTATAGTTTGAGCTGCTCGAGGCTTACTAGGGAGTACACTGGCACGCTGGTGTCATTTATCGGTTAGGCCCGGGAACTGCGTATAACCGGACTGAAGGTTTGCCTTATTTGCGAGATCAAACCTGCGCACTGTCTATGAGAGAGGGTCACTTGTAACATCGTCAGAATCATTTCAAGCCCACGGTGAAAAAAGGATTTGGAAAAAATTATAAAAATATTCTGAGGTTGGAAGTGCCATCTATCTACCTGATAAATAACACCAGTGTGCCCCCACATCATAAGCGCTTACAGGAAATGCAGCATACTTGAGCATACCGAAATGCAAATCTATGAACCGGCCTTGGGGCGGTGAGGCATTTACACAGAGTTTTAAACTCACATGCTTTTTAGTGTGACTGACTTTTGCTCTTAATGCATGAATCACATTCATTCTAACTTTTCTGGAATAGTGCAGTGATAGGTATTAGTTGCCGGGTTTGCCGGGCAGTGTTACAGGCTGAAACTTTGGCTTTTTACTCCAACTCCTGGTGGCACATAAGGGCAAAATCTGAGCTGTTTTTCAATGCTTTTGTTTTTTAATGCAGTGGAAAAGACACATTTTCCTTGTCTCAGTATCTGAAGGAGGCTTGTTGTGGAGAACGCGCCATGTGACCCAGTTGCATGTCAAAAGACTCTCCAGGTGGTCGATGTTAATCCCAGTCCTCGTGCTCGGGTGTGCCAGACGCCCTCCGTTGGTTTGGCACGTAAAACCCCCAAATTTGGTTAGAATATTGTTTTTTTTTTGTTTTGTTTTTTTTTCATTTCTGGTGTAGAATTGCATCACAGCCGATTGTCCGCTATGAAACTACCTAGAACCAATTAGTAGCTGCAAAGAGCCAGGCACCCAAGGGACCTGGCCGACATCCCACTAGTGGGAAAGTTCGCAAAAGCCAGCATCGCTACTCTCTATTAGCAGTCAGCCAATCATAAGTTCTATTCTTTGCCTATTGCAGTTGACCGCTCTCCGTGGTGTTGGGGTTCGGTCTCGGCCTCTGGAACGCAGTGACGTAGGGTTCGAACCCTGGGTGGCTTTTCCTCATGGAGTCCTTTAAGCGCTCTTTTGTGGCCTCATCGGCTGCTTCTGCGACATAAAACCCGAATATTTATTCTTTTGTCTATCATAGCCCAACGTGTTTGAAGCAAGGGGTGGCTTTTCGCGACTCCAACTAACTATAGGTGGCGCCACTCATTTTCCAAAATGGCGGTTATAGTGAGGGTCGGAGATGCGGGCCGCTGCTGAGCCTGTCTAGTGTGCTGGCTTCACTGAGCGACACAAATTATTTCTGGTAATACGAGGAAGCTAGGGTGTTATGAGCGCAGGTCACCTCTTTACCTTGAAAACAAAAACGGTGTTTAGCGTAATATTTACGCTAGGATGCGCGTTTTAATTCTGGAGCGAAACCGAAACTAACCTCTATTTTGGATTTAATTTCTCGATATAGGTCTTAATTTCGGATTCTTTCATGCCTCAAGATCCAGGCTGATATTGGTAGTTGTCGTAGTTATTGAAAAAATCAGTGCTGATATTTGTGCGTTCTCGATGCCTCTTCTCGCTCAGATAATTGTCATGGGAAATACTGAACTGCAGGCCTTTTAATGGGTTTTTGGGTATTTAGATGATTAATTGGTTCGACATTATTCCCAGCTCGAGAATAAGGGAATAATTCAAATTTTTACAATATGTCCACAAACGTATAAATTAATAAACGCTGTTCTCACTGCAACAACCCAAAGACGGAATAAGAGTCAGACAACTGAAGTGTGTGTGTGTGTGTGTTTTTATAGCAACGTGTGACGCATAGGACTTTATATTACATTCAGTGTTTGACTGTTTGTCTATCTTGATAACGATGTCAGAGTTTTTTATATGCTAAAAAAGAAAACAAAATTATACCTTTCTGGAAAGACTATTGTGGTTAAATGGCGTATTTTCGTGATCTTGGCGTTAATTAGGGGCATACATTGCCGCGATTTGTATTAATAATAATAATATTAAAATTCAGATATCTTAATACGTAATATTTCAAGCTCTAATATAATTTGTTGCTTATGATCTAATTTCAAACGCGAGAACAAATATGACAATCAAACGTGTGCTAATTAGTCATTACTGGTGCCAACTGCAGCATTTTTAATTACCATGTAATAAAATAAAAATAGTGTAAAATCAATGAAAACAAGCTAATGTGAGAAATTCATGTAAAATTACATTAATTGGGGGTAAAGTATATTTAGCTATCAAAGTCGCGACTATTGGACAATCGGCGAAGCGTCCAAAGTCGCCGCCAAAATCCTTCCAAACCAAATGCCCCAAAGAAAAAAAAAACTTTTTTTTAACTATTAGTTTTTTCATAACATTTAGTTACTTTCATCTTTACGCTCCGTCGTTTTGCCAATCTCAGCCTTTCCAGTTCGAAGGAACGTCTACCTGCTTGCACGTCTGCTCACTGCAGCATGTTTCGGTGAAACAGTAGTGAGTTTTAGTATTGCGTATACGAGCGAACGCAAGCGCTGTGTGTTTGCGTTAGCTTTGCGTGTTCCACACTGCGCGTGCGCGGAGCCCAAAATAGCGGTCTTGGATGGCGCATGGCGATGAGGCGCACGCACAACGCGGGGCACGCAACTCTAACGCAAATGCACACCGCCTGCGCTTGAGCAATAACTGCAACTGGAACGCATACAGATG